>JALDNG010000081.1:0-170000 GCA_024349245.1 Neodontobutis hainanensis | reverse complement strand
TAAAGACAGTATTATTTTACATGGCCTTTGTGCAGCTAGGCTTGTGTTATCCAGTTTCCTTGCAAAGTGAAACATAATGCCTTCAAACCTCGCTCCGCGCATGTCCGCTCTTTGTATTAATGCATTCATGTTTATTTTACATGTGCTTTGGTTCGTGTTGAGACAGGAGGACGAGGGGGAAAAAGCGTCCAGGTTCCACAATCAGTCAGGCGGCATCACGTCAGGCGGGCCTCAGTCACGCCCCCCCAGGGGAAGGCTGCCTACTGTGGGCACGAGCCGTGATGATTGTCCCCGCCGGCTGGACTGCACATGCGCGCTGATATACACACATACCCACTTAAACACACACACTCTCTGTTGTATTTGCATTTGCCCACAATCTCTATGTAGAGTCCACTGTCACACAAAAGCAGAGCCATCATGATCCACTTTAGTGCTGCATCAACATGCGACCAACAACTATACAAGATAAAATATGTAATATACATTTATAATAAAGGAAGTATCTCCACAATTCCAACAGTAGTACTTTTATTGCATACATACTGCGGCGTATTTGCATAAACACATCATATCCACATGGCACAGGGGCTCACACGCACACACACACACACACACACACACACACACACACACACACACACACACACACACACACACACGCGCCCATATTCATACACAGAGCTGAGAGCAATGCATTGTGGGTGAAGCTTAAAATAAGCATAGCTGTTCCGGCTGTCACCCTGGTGGGCGACATTGCGGTGCATGATGCAAAACTAGTGTGCGCCATTTTAATGTCATTGTTCTTTGTTAACTGCACAAACAATACATCACAAACAGTCAGAAATGAAAAGCTATTAACGTTATTTTTTCCCATTTTGCAAATCATTTTTTTCTTATTCCTTTTGCTATTTGGTCTAAAATTGTACTGTAATAATGTAATTCTTTTAGTTTGGGCCAAAACAGTAAATTATCTATTTAGTTCAGTTTTGTGGTCTACATAGATTTATTAGATGGCGCTGTTAGTGGAGTGTCTTTAATGATCTTTATTTTTATATAGCGCTTTTCCACCTACAGAGTAGGCACTCAAAGCGCTTTACATACATTAAGCTATTTACCAGTGTTACAGAACACTCACTGGAGGCAATGTAGGCTAAGTGTCTTGTCCAAGGACACAAATACAGGATGTTATGATGTTTTGGGATGTTTTGAGCGTGGATCGATCCACCCACCCGCCGGTAGATAGACGGCCATTCTACCCACTGAGCTACTGCCACCCAATGAGCTACTGCCGCCCTTTAGATAAGGGCTTATTTGACATATTCTTACAACATTTTTGCCTCTGTTTTTGTTTTATTCCATCAGACACTCTGGAAGTTTTCAAGTCACATGATTTTAGCTCTGTACCTTTCGTCCTTCTTTCTGTTTTTAGCCTGTTTAGATGTTTACAGTTCAGTAGGAAGTGGGCTGTGACCTACTTTTTTGAGGTGTCTTGTCTCATTTGGTTCTCACCATAATTTGTTGGGCAGTATTTGTCCATGAGCTGTATGTAACATAGCATGAGAGTTTGTGTTAATAGTAAACATAGCGCACATCCCTCATTTATAAAACAAAAACGTCAAAGTAGTCTGCTTTATTTGGACGGGATGGAGGAATAATATAATGATGTCAGAAACAGATGGACTGTCACTTTGCTTTGCTTTTTCCTATGTTAATCGTTAAACCTATATTTTTGCCTTTATTGGACAAGAAAGGGGTAATGACCTGGACTTGAGTCGGGATTTGAACTCTGTTTATGTGGTACGGGCTCATACCACCAAGACTGTTAATTACTTGGCAAACTGGTTAGCACTCCTACCTCACAGCAAGAAGGTCGTGAGTTCAAAACCCGGTGTTATTGGGGGTTCTCTCCAGGTACTCCATGCACAGGTAAATTGGCAATTCTAAAGTGTCCTTAGTTTCTGTCTCTTAGTCACTGTCTGTCTCTAAATGTCACTGTCCAGGGTGTACACCGCCTCAGGCCCAAAGCTGCTGGGATAGGCTCCAGTCACCTGTGACCCCTAATGGTACTAAGCGGAAGAAAATGAATGAATGAATGAATCTGTATAGCTGCAGTATGACTATAAAAGTCAAAGACAGGCCAACTTGACTTTTGTGGAGCGTTTTATTTCCATAAGGAAATAAATGTAGCCTTTACCAAGACAGATTAGACTGTAGCGGAAAAGGTCAACTGAGTTTAATACAACAGTGTTTATGTCGAGCAGACCTGCACTTCATCAGCTCTGCAGCATATTTAGGCCTCAGTCCATATATTACAGCATGTCCACTCAATGTATGTATAAACTGAGTGATGGCCCTGACACTACACTTGGCCTGACTTCAGCTTGTTCTGTTAGTGCTGCAACATCCCACTGTGGGACTGTACCCAACTTAAAAGCAACAGAGTCTTGGCTCAGCACAATGGAAAATCTGTGGTTTTGATCATGAGAATCAGTCACTAAAAGTGTCTCTGGCTACACTGTGTGCGAGCAGGAACAGGCTGCTCAGGAAGTGAAGCTCTGCTCCTCGGAGGCTATGAAGGGGAGACAAAGGAGGGAGCAGAGGAGAAATGAGTATATGACGGCCATAAATCAAGTGAAACTGCCCAGAAGTGAGAGAAATGGATGATGGTGAATTGGCTAGAAAGCGAAAAGATAGGGAAGGGATCTTGGACTAGAACCGAGGGCTGAGTCTTCCTGATAATAAGACAATTCATCTACTGTATATGTGAGCCCTTTGGCATTTATGTTAACACACCAGGCTTGACATAGACCTTGTTGAACCTCATTTATCACTATTGGAAGCACCAGGGTTGACTGTTTAGATTAATCTTTTTTAGGAAAAGTGTGGTTGTTTTTTTCTAGTGAATGAGGAAGATTTGAACTGGATGTTTTCTCAATCCTCAATAAATAACCAGTTCCTACACAGTCTTACAAAGTCTATGAGCAGTAATCACAAAATGCTCTCACTCTTGTAATGGATCATACTTACAAGAAAGATCATTTTCTTTCTTGTAAGTAAGCTCCTCCATCTTGATGGAGGAGCTTTCTTGTAAGTAAGCTCCTCCATCAAGATGTTATTTTCCAGAGAAGTGGATAAATTGAAGTTGCTGCATTCTGGCTTTGTTTTTTTTTTTTTCCACACATGGCCTGTCTTGGTAACATTTCCCGCATGCTGACACTCACACACAGATGAGACACAGTGTACAGTCTCTAACCTTTTCAGAAATTAATGGCAAAGGTTGAAAATGTAAAACTAATACTGGTTTGATATTTTGTCAAAGGTTTGTGTACTTTCTGTTCACTTTTTCTTTGTCGGGCTGTTTTTGTCTGTTGCATTAAGTAAACACTAATAAACTGTGTAGGCAGAGAGCTTAAGGACTTGAGTTTATGATCTTTAGAGAAAAGACCAACTTAAAATGTCTCTGAACCTTAACAATCGCTGCTGCTGGTCGTGGGTGATGAGGGTGGGTGTGCAGTGATGAAGTCCATGTCTTGAATAAAGTAATGATTGATGCCCGAAACTTAGATTAAAGCGGATTGGATGATGTTTAAAGTAGTGCTGAAGGGACATTTCTCCCACTTAAGCACCTCCATAAATAGTCACTCAGCCCTTTAAAATGTTCTAATTTATAATTAATTCTGACAGAGGCCCGTCTTTAGGAATGCCAATCAAGGTTATAAAATAACTCTCTGCTGTGTGTGCTGAGGGAAGTGCGCTCGGCAACAGCTGCTATGTGTTTCATGGCCAAGACTTTTTTATGTATGATATTCGTTTAATATGTTGAATATATCTTTGATGGACTATATTGAAGTGTGTGTGTCAATGTTTTACAAAGTTTCATGTGCATCCCAAAAGTTAAAGTGACTAAAACAACATTGTAGAGACCTGCCTGCTTTTTTTATTAAACTGAACCAATTGGCCAACTCAGAATACAAATACATTACAACAGACCAAAGTCTAGAGCTAATCATAAACCTCTAGCTGTGAGTTTAGCGTTAGACCATGTGATCTCTGTCTCGTTTATCACTGCATCAAAGCATTGCCAATAATTATGTTCACTTTGCTTTACCCTTTACCCTTACACTTCACCTTTAGTGTATTTGTGTTCATCTTTTTGTGCACAATTTCTTTTGTATAATCAGTTGTAGCCAGTGCTGGAATAGACACGTTCACAGAAGGATTTCCTGCCGCCATTGTTTCAGTGTTGACAAGCTAATGGGATTGTCCGTTATTAGAAGACTTTCTATGTGAGCATGTGTGACACATGCTCTTATGTGCTGAACATTCCCCCATTTATGAAATTCCTTACTAATAAAGCTTCAAAGAAAACTTAGTCTTTTTTTTTACAGATCATTTCTTTTCTTATTACAGTTGTCCTAAAAAAGCACACTGCACATTTAATAAATTAAACAGGATAAGGAAATGCCTCTCAGTCATAAAACCAATCCCAGAAATGGTTGATACAGCATTTACAATGAATAGAGCGTAGAGGCTGCAGGTTTTTAAAACTGGTAAGATGCTATTCTACCTAATGCTAGTGTTACCCTACTTGGAGGGTTGGGGTTAGATATGGGATCATGCAGGCAAGGCAAACTGGTGAAAAAGCCACTGCAAAGGGCATTAGTGACCATACTCTTTTTACTACTTTGCACTGTGTACTTTCACTTTAAGCATTTTGGGAAAAAAAGACACAATTTAAAATCCAACCAACTAATTGCAGCCATACAGTAGATTAATTTGCTGACTATTAGGCATTGCTTTTGTACTTGTTATTGTTTTATATGATCACTGCACCTTTTAAATTGCAGTTTTACTCAATGCTTTTTGCTGCATTTTTGGCATTCAGTCTCGTTCCAGCGATAGATCATCTGTTGAGCAGCAGGTGCCATTTGTCTCAACTGTCAGAGTGGCCTTTGCTCTCATTCTTGAGCTGCCATCGCCGGATGAACTTCAAAAACTGAGACCAAGTTGCGGTGCTGTTAGATTTTTCATCATTGAACTCTCAGTCTGTAGACATTTGTGGGTGGAAATATATGAGACTCGGGGTGAAGGATGTTCACATAAAAGAGGGAATCTCACCATCCTTTTTCTTTTCTATTAAGTTTTTGTTATGTTTTTTGCTGTATTTCACACACAGTAGACTAAAACAAGACAGGAAACAAGAGGTTACAGAGAGAAGATGACATGGAGGATAGAGGTCCACCCTGGGAAACACGTGTCATGCTGGTGATTGTGAGCCTCTGTGGTGCACCAGCAGTCCTTTTAATTACTTAATATAAATACTTAAAAAAAGAAAGAAAGATACTATTAATTTGGGACCAAAATGACTTATGCACTATTTATGCACAGTACCTGATGGACAGATTGCATTTTGATATAGCATACAGTATTTAGTATTTATTTTTGTTTTTCTGTTTATTATGTGCACGTGGCAGAGTGGTTAGCACTCCTGCCTTACAGCAAGAAGGTCGTGAGTTCAAAACCCGGCCGGCTCAAACATTCTCGGCCGACTCTGGTCTTTCTGTGAGGAGTCTGCATGTCCTCCACGTGTTACCGTGGGTTCTCTCTGGGTACTCCGGTTTCCTCCCACTGTCCAAAGACATGCATGTATAGGTTAATCGGCAACTCTAAAGTGTCCCTAGTGAATGAATGTGAGAGTGAATGGTTGTCTGTCAATGTCTGTCTCTATATGTCAGCCCTGCGACCAACTGGCCACTGTCCAGGGTGTACCCCGCCTCAGGCCCAAAGCTGCTGTGATAGGCTCCAGTCACCCGCGACCCCATAACGGGACAAAGCGGTAGAAAATGAATGAATGAATGAATGATCTGTTTATGTGCTCTTTGGATCAGGGGTTTTTGGTTTTCTATTGACATGACTTAATAATGTATTTATTTTATATATATATATATATATATATATATATATATATATATATATATATATATATATATATATATATGGGACACGAGTGCGACAGAACCATGAGCTGTGAATTTGAATCAGTCTTTGGGCCTAAACACAGACAAAATGTATCATATGTTCTGTAAATGCTTTTTTGCAACCACGTCAACAAAATTGGCCCCTAAAATATGTTGCACGAATCACTTCATATTCTCAGTTGATTCCAAAACAGAAGTCCTAACAATGTGTCAATGAGAAGTCTGTTCATCGTGGATTTTTAGTTCTAACTAATGTCACTTTTTGTTGAAATCTTGAATTGTAGGTGACTGAGCCTGAGTCTAGGGAGGACATTGTTCTTCTGTCATCTCTACACCTAGGTCATCCTGCCATAACAATTTAAATGTTTAATAGTCTGTCACATTACTGAGGGAGCTTGTTGTGACAGTTTTTAACAAGCGTGATGCTCTGTTGTAGTGGCCTTGCTGCGACGGTCAAAAGGGGTGAAGTGCATGTAATTGTTGTCATGGTCAAAGATTGACATTGACCTAAGATGCTGCAGTGGGATTTGTAATTCTCTGCTGTATTTTTAATTGTTTGACTGTGTCCCGGTCAGACAAGGCAACTGTCAAAGTGAGAATGCTTCTCAGTGTATTATAATAATTTTCCATTGCTTTTTTACTCATCCGTTACATACCTTCACCTCAGTTTGCTGTTGCTCTGAATCAAGGAGTGTTTCCCAATTTGCATATTTCCCTGTACACTTTGCATTCTTTTTTATTATTATTTTTACTATCCCTTTATTATCCCATTGGGGAAATTCACTCTTACAATTAGAGAAATGCAAGCACTGAGTGAGCAATTTTTTTTTTTTTTTTTTACGTGGCCCTTTTGCTTGTAAAGCGATAGATAGAAACTATTGCAGGTACAAAAGCAAACAAATGTACTCTGACTTGAAATAGATTCTAGCCTTTTGTCATATAGGCTTCCTGAATTTACACACACTCAAAAACAACTCTCCCATTTAAACAATTGTGAAGAAGGATAGCCTAATCTTTGCAACGGTTGCTTGGGGCTGCTGTGCAGTGGGCCTCATTTGTAGATAAACTATTCTCAGAACGTGCCATGGTAGAGGTGGGCATATTGTACTGAAAAGACGCTTCAAAAATATGTGGTTTAAGTGTGAATGATCCCCTCTACTTCCTGGAGTGGTTGGAGTTCAGGGCAAGAGCCGGAGGAAGGAGAAAGGCAGCGCAGTCGGCATGGCAACACGACACAGCTGTCCATACTGTTTTAACTTGGATGTAAAATGCAAATGTTATTTCCCTGTAGCTTACCATAAGCTGCTGCTCCAGTTCTCATTTCTTAAATTCATGTTTCCTAACGAGAAGAGTCTCCAGCTGTTTCTGCTTCTGCTCGCTCTGCCGAGAGAGTGCTTTTATTCGGGATTTTAGATTCACAAATAAAGGTTAAGGTATTTCATGCAGGTGTTAATATTTCAGGAGTGTATATTTGTATATTATTTTGGTATATATATGCGTTGCACTTGCTGGTAATAGACTGTTGTTCCACTTTGAGTTCTTCAGATACTTGAGTTCCAGTACTTTCCTCCATATAGTGCTGTTTGGACATATTCTTCTGTAATTAAAGCTCTGTTAAAGTGTCAAAAGACTCCTTCAAAACAAGTCACGAATAAATCATCTGAAGAATCCTAATGGCCATGAAATGTGCATGTTTTTTTCAAAAAACTAGTACTTATATTTCTACACATCTTAAAAAAGTGCTGGTGGAACACCCCTCTTGTTGTGGAAATGTTGTTTTTGGATTGTGTGACGGCAAAATAAATGGTAAATGCGAGCTCCAAACTCCTTAAACTTTAATATTGCCTATTAACAAATCAGTGGTATGCGATACATACCATATGGGTCAGTAGCTTGATAATACAGCTGCTGACAGTTTTATTTTAGACACCCTTGTATAATAAAACAGTTCGTTCATAAAAAGTTAAGGATTTATAAAGTTCATCTTCATCACAGCAACAAGTAACAGCACTTCTTTTCATCTGAACCTTTGGCCCTGTGTTGTCTTGAGACCATATGCCTCCCATGTGTGCCATAACAAGGCCGCCTCAAAATAGCCCTCATCTCTGTTAGCGAATTAAGTGAAAAGCTGTGGGCAGAATTGAATCGATTGCTATGACAACCTCGCCGGCTGATCGCTACGAAATGTGATTTCCACAAGTTTTTCTCTTGTACTGCGAGGAGTCAGAGTGAACGATGTAGCTCTACGTGCAAGGAAAAAGTTCAGAATTAGTGGGCAAATATATTAATAACCATAGAGGAAAGATTTTTAAACATAACATATCTTTTACTGCTGCTTTTGCGACAAAATCTTTCTGCCCACTAAGAGAGCGAGGACATCTTAAGTTCTAATCAAAATATGGGATTAACAAGTACTTTTTATTTAGTCATGATATGCTCTTTATAGCTGCACTGGTTTAGTTTATTTTTACCAAAGTTTAAGTGAAGTATTTCTTGCTCATGGTTTACAATACGTGGTTTTTAACTTCAGTGTGCAGCAAATGAGAGTTGTTAAATGCATGCTTGTGTTGGAATAAGGCGTAAATGTGTTGCCTTTAAATGGAGTCTGCATTTATCAGCTGCTTTGTTTGTGGAACTAAGCTGTAATCTTCTGGCAGCAGTGGATTTGTTGAAAAACTGCCTGAACCTTTATTGAGTTATGAATTAAAGTGACAGCTGCTTTGACAACAAACATTTCAAAGCCACTATGTTCTTTTGTTGCATTTTTTTCTGAGGGATATTTTGCATTGTCAAAGAACAAGAAAACTTGCAATGTCTGGTATGGTCTGCTATAGTGTGAGTGGCTTAACTTTGTCAAGAATCATTGTAGGGACTCTAGGAACTAACTTAAATAGGGAATGTCTAGATTACACAGGATGGGACAAGCTGCTATAGTCTCCTGCAACATGGATACATAGCAGAATATGATTGAATGAACAAATAAGCACAATGCTATTAATATTAAAGTATCACAATGTCATTTCTAATGTATTTGTCCCATCTTATGCTGCTGCACACTCACATGGCACTGTTTACTTTGCATAAATAACGTATGTATTTAATTTGTGATGTAAATTTGAGTTGGTGTGACAGGCTCTGGCAGGATACATGTTTTTAAGAAAGGATAGTGGGCGCTGTCACTCTTAGTTACAGCATAAAATGTCTGTCAAACCATCAAAATTAATGAGAGCATTATCTATCTAATACTTTTTAGGGAAATAGATGTGTTGTTTAAATAAAAAAAATATATTTGTGGAAACTCCCTGAGCATTTTCTCTTTTTCTCTGTGTTTTAGGTAAAACCAAGCTGGCCAGTAAGGCTGCGCTGTGGTACGTGCCTTGCTCTCTGAAGAACGTTGAAAAGATCCTGGACGTGCCGCCCATCAAGGTACAGTATATAAAGGGCCATTTATACCAGAGAGGACATTTATACTAAAGTCATGACTTCTCCATGAAATACTCCCTGCATGACTCACACATGCCTCATTTATCTGAAAAGCCATTGTGATTATACATGTTTATGCTGTACTTATGATAGATGACCTCTTACCAGGGGCAGGGGCTCTGTCCATCCGTGTTCATAAGGCTGTGTTTGATCTGCCCACAGTACGCTAGTGCAGAGCAAGAGGAGGACGGCAGGAAGCGCTACGAGGCCCAGAAACTGGAGAGAATGGAGTCCAAAGCCAGGATTGAGGAGGCTGTGTCCAATGCCCCCAACCTAGGTGATAATAACATGTAAAAGTGCAATGTAATGTCATACCCCAGTTGGTACAACTCAAAGTCCTAAAACTAAAAAGATAAAAAGTGCTAATATGTGTTATTTTAACTCCACACAAACTTAGATCAGATTATTTATTTTATGATTTGTTTGAAAATCTTTTTTTGTTTTCTTAAGCCCACACGACATTCTCACACAATCCCCACGTAGTTTTGAGTTTTGGGTAATATAAAAAAGAATTACAACATTAGAGTGCCGTTTTAAAGACAGGTTGATAAAGCAGGCCTTTACGTAATATAGCTCTACCTCTGCACAGTAATAGTCACAAAATAAATGTTTGTGCATCTTTGTGCAATATTTACTGTTGTTGCTCTTGTTGAGTGACACAACCAAACGGAAAGTTGTTCTTGCACATTGTGAGATATCTGTGTCCTGCCCTCTGTAGGGGCTGAGTGGATCAGTACAGGCATTATTTGTAGTTCTACATGAGCAAATATGTGAATGTATGTTCCACAGCACAGACACACACCCGTGGCAAAATAGAAAATAAACCTCTGGCCTTAGGAAGAAAGTTTACAGATAACTTACACGGGACTTTCCACATTAACTTGGAAACATCTTTTAAGATAAATATATTAATCTTGTCTGATTGGGACATTGTTAACCTTAAAATAATAAAAAAATAAAAATTTAAACGTACTACAAAATATGTTTCCAAGTGAATTCAAGCAATGGCCAGAAAGTAGTTTATAGCTATTCTCTACACCTTTACTTATTTTACTTTTTTTTTTTTTGCTAAAACCCAGAGGATTTACCCAAAACTCTCAAAGGATAAGCATTACCTTATGTTTCAAATTACTACATTCTCCTGTCTTTCTGCTCTTTGGTTGTAAAAAATACAATATCATACAGTACTGTATGAATTCCTTTATGATCTGAGGTCGGATTAAATACTCAAATAAGCATGAGATATATGTTATATATTGTGATATATGTTTTTGTATTACAGAGCAGCACACAGTTGAGTTTAGTCAGTCCAGTCTGATCCACCTGGTGGGCCCTTCAGACTGCACACTGCACAACTATGTTCATGGAGGTAAGGGCAGACACGTTTCCTTATTATATTTGATTTCAATTATCACTATAAAGGTTTTGCAGAGACTCATGGTACATTTGTCATAAGGATGGTTACTTTAGTTACATTTCTTTGACCATAATATAATTTGATAAAAAGCTGAGATAAAACTGACAAGAAGAATAAGAAGGAGAGTCAGACATTATAATTGAAATTTTTATAAAGTACTTGCAAATTAAAAGGTTTTTATGCTTTTATTTTACAGAATGATGTAAATGCAAAAGTATTAATTTAACATTGTGAACAGCAAATGACCACTGAAAGTGTTGTGGTGATTGATGTTGTCATAGATTTTTTGGTTGGAAGGCAAAGTCAGAAACACAACATCTCCAGCTTCTAGGATTAGTGTGGCTCCATTGGCCGAGTGGCTATATTTAGTTGGCTCTTGATATGCCATAAATATAGGCTCCGTATTCTTTACCAATTGAGCAGCTGAAGAAGAACCTCCAAAAGCACCAATGTGAAACTCAAAGTGGTAGGCGCCTCTCACTGGCGCAGTAAAAATCCCTAAAGGATAGATATTTTAGTAGAATCAGAGACAACAATACCATAAACAGTTACATGTTTGAGCTCATTTACCTGTTACTGGGTTGTAGGCATTTCCAATGTTTGAGACCACATGTTGAAAGACAATAGTAGTGCCAGTGTTAAATGGCCCCAAGGTTTTATCACCTGAAGTCACCAAAGCAGCTGAGAAAGCTACTTGACTGACTAAGAAACAGAAAGAAAGACAATACTTGTTTGTTGATGTTAGTTAATATTACAAGGTTGTCAAATGTTGTCAGGCCTTACCTTGTCTGTCACTCTTCATAGACTCCACTTCATTTTCAGTGATTTTGGAATTAGCCTTAACACTGTTCAGTTCAGTTGCTTGTGCTGAAGAAAAAAAGAGAATCAGTTCATATCATACACTCTTCCATTTCCATGGTGCACAACCTTTTAAATTGTTGTTGCTTAAGTGTATCCACTTCCGTTCTCTAGTCTATCAAGATTATAGTCACGTTTCACATTGGGATGGTCCAGTGAGCTTCGGGTCGGTTTCTGTGTGTTTCTATTACCAAGGGGTCAACCATCAGTGTAGTGACAAGTATGTTAGAGAAACAAAACAACAGCTTCACAAGAGGATGTATCAGCACAGAAGAGCCAATCCTGGAGGACCTGAGACTGCAGTTCACCTCCACCTCAAAGAGAAAACAATGTCCCAATTTTGTCCAGAGAGGCCAGATGGTTTGAGAGAGGGGTGAAGGAAGTAATTTTTGTTAAATTGAAAAAAGCCCTCTCTGAACAGAGGAGGTGGCCTCAGATTCATGTTGCCTAGTATTTATAACAGTGTTTTGAAACCTAAATAAAAACAGTTTCACTCAGAACAATAAACACCTGAATGGAACAGTGTCACTAACGACTCTCCTGAGCCTTTATCGACACTCTCACATCAGGAGCCACACTGTCCTTTCATAACTAACGGCTATGAGACCAGATCAGCCTGGTCCATCAGAGTTAGTTTCAGGTCAAACTTCCCCCTCTAGAGATAAAGCTCAGCTCTCTTACCAGTTGATCTCAGAATTGAAACAGAAGTCTCTTGGAATTAGAGACAGAACGTCTTCACCTTGAAAACTAAGTCCAGATACCGAAATAGATATAGATAAAACAGATAATCACCTTTTAAATCATCTTGCATGTTTTGCTGTTTTTGCAGAAGTGTAGCCAGTTCGGATTTCTGCTCTTCTATTTTGGCTGCTTGTGCTTAAGATAAAGAGCATACATTAGCTACATTCAAAATAATGTTTTTCTTCTTTTTTTAGTGATAATGTTTACCTTGGTTCTCCGTCTGCAGCTGCTCAATCTTTACACCATTTGCAGCCAGGGCAGCATTCATCTGTCTCAGCACATCCTGAATGCTGTCAAGATGACTTTCCTTAGCTGTTGTGATCTCAGCTGAGGAATGAGAGCAGATCAGCAGCAACAGCAGAAAGACCTTAGTGTTCTCCATCATTGGACTGACTTGAGTTAGGATGTTGTCTGCCTTAAATAGTGTTGGCCCCGGGGTGGAGTTTGTAGGGGGGTTGTAAGTTTTGTGTCCTCCTAATTTTCCCAGAGTACATGTATCATTTTAAAGAGACAACCTGTCTTTACAGAGTAAAGTAAACAGAGGTTAACCTCAACGCAGGTTGGAGCTGGTGTTGAGCCCCGTGTATTGTTCTGGTTTTGATTTTTTTTGCTTTTTATTGCACTTCAGAATTCTATTAAAATAATTGCATTTTGCAATTGCAATATTTAATGTTTATATTTTATTGGGTGGAGCAGCAATTTAGATAGCAGAATAAATATACTGAAACGCTATAACTGAGCAATAAATGAATGAAGTTCTTTAGTTAGAGGCAAAATCAACACTCAGAATGCACAACTCAAGCTAAGTGTTTACCTTAGACCTACCTCGAGCTTTCTCAGTTCTCTTTCCAGTGTGCGTATTTGATATTACAGTACTAATAGCGCGTATACGGTTGTATCTGTAATGTATGCCTGAATGCACTGTGATATCAGAATGTGATTTGCAAACAGGAATTTGTCCCTGAAACAAAATTGCCATAAGCTTTTTGGTACTGTTACAGGAAATACTCGTGATCAGTTTTAGCTAAACATTAAATTTTGACATGAGTTCAAATCAAATGAAACAATGGCAGTGTTAGACATGGGTCATTGTGGATTCCCATGAGTAAACTTTATTCATTTCCCTTTTGCCCCTGTGGAGTCTGATGTTACAATCGAGGTGCCACACAGACACACCACATTTGGACAAACTGTGCTATCAGTGAAAGACAGCAAATATTGGAATAGCCTCCCACTTCTGTTCAACTTATGAAACTTTTAAGAGAATTTTGAAACAGTGGATCAATCAAATCTGTGACCACTTTTAGTGTTTTATAGTTGTGTCTTGTTTTCATTTTTTGTATTTTTGTCTATTCTTATTGTTATTTTATGATACCTGCCTGGGGACTGCTGATGTAAATTAGCAGTTCTGCTACAGTCAGGCA
The DNA here is from genome assembly GCA_024349245.1 of Neodontobutis hainanensis. Taxonomy (NCBI): domain Eukaryota; kingdom Metazoa; phylum Chordata; class Actinopteri; order Gobiiformes; family Odontobutidae; genus Neodontobutis; species Neodontobutis hainanensis. The sequence goes on along the minus strand of JALDNG010000081.1, from coordinate 156,096 downwards.
CATTTATAACTGTGGCATTTGTTACAGATGTTTATTAATGTGCATTGTTCCTACAGTTTAACGCAGAACACAACAACACCTGAATGGAAAAGTGTCACTAATAACTCACCTGAGCCTTTATTGACTCTCACATCAAGAGTCACACTGCCCTTTCATAGTTAACGGCTATGAGACCAGATCAGCCTGGTTCTATCAGAGTTAGTTTCAGGTCAAACCCCTCCCTCTAGAGATAAAATCATCTTGCATGTTTGGTTGTCGTTGCAGAAGTGTAGCCATTTCTGATTTCTGCTCATTAGTTATTGTATTGTGTGGAGGCTTGTGCTTCTGCTCACTTTCATGTTTTTTGTTAAAACCCACTCATCATGGCTCATGTTTAGGCAAAATTCATTCACAAATGCATTTTCATTGTTGTTTGAATGGAGGCATGGCGAGGTGGATTTATGTGCACACATTTCTGCTTCACAGTGCTTTAAGTGGACAAAAAGAAGGGCCAGTACTCTAATTTGTCTTGGTTAGCAATAAAAAACAGCAATATAATACATGCACACTTTTTTGTTTGCTTTATTTTAAAAACATTAACCAGACGTTAATAACCTATTTACTTTTTACCTTGATTTACAATAGCCTATTATTAGCATATTTTTGTCTTTCTCACTCTCTAGAAGTACTTATACAGTCAGGTCCATAAATATTGGGACATCGACACAATTCTAATCTTTTAGGCTCTATACACCACCAAAATGGATTTGAAATGAAACAAACAAGATGCGCTTTAACTGCAGACTTTTAGCTTTAATTTGAGGGTATTTACATCCAAATCAGGTGAAATCTCTTAGTGGGCAAAGTTTCTCTCCAACAAGTAGCTTAACTGACGTCTATCAAACAATCAAGTGACTCCAAGCAACAGTGACGTGATGGGAGTGAGTGCATTGTTGTGTGCCTGTTCACTCCAATATATATTTGCTTTGAGCCATGTGTGATACTAGCTCTCCAAATATTATTCCATAGAGGACAAGCAATTTATAGGGGCGGCAGTAGCTCAGTGGGTAGAGCAGTCGTCTTTTAACCTGAAGGTAGAGGGTTCGATTCCCACTCTCCCCACAGTTCATACTGTTGTTGTGTCCTTGGGCAAGACACTTAACCCACCTTGCTCCCAGTGGCTGTAACACTGGTAATTACTGTAGGTAACAATGTAAGTCGCTTTGGATAAAAGCGTCAGCTAAATGAATAAATGTAAATGTTATAGTTTGAGGTAATTTTAAATAATTTTGTCACAAAAGCTGCAGTGAAAGATATGTTATGTTTAAAAATCTTGCCACTGTGGTTATTACTTATATACAGTATATGCCAACTAATTCTGAACTTAAACCAAATGCTACATTGTTTTTCTTTTATTTAATGTCAATGTCCCCCATTCTCTTTCGAGTGGTACATCTTGTAACATCACAACACAAGAAAGAAAAATTTAATTTAAAGTGAAGTGTCCTTGGGAGATTTTACAGGCTTTCTTTTTCTGCTAACTGAATGAGCAGGGCCTCTAAGTACAAACATATTAGTGGGTTGTCCAAGTTTGTGTGTGTCTAGGGTTGTGTGTCTGTGGTCATAAGTGCACTGTAGCCGAACTAACCTCTTGGCTTGTTTTTAGCCGCTGCGTTGACAGGACTCCGGGCAGTAATGAGCATGGCTGTAATGGTGAGAAACTGAGTGACAAGGCCGCTGCAGGAAGTGGACAGCCATTACATTAAGAAAAAATATAGGGACTTTGTGACTTGAATCATATGAAGCACAATTCAACAATAAGACTTAAAATGATTTTGATTGATAGAGCTTTTATCATGAGGGTTTAATTACATTAGAGAAAGGCTTTTTGTTCCACATATTCATGATGTTTGTGCTATTTTCAGTGTCAACAGGAAGCAGTTAATGGTATTTTAATGTAACTTTAGCTCGCTTGTGTTGCAAAACAATTTAGACAGCCGTGGTATAATTTTGAAATCACATACTGTATGTATACATCTTTGAGTTTGATACTAATACACGATTGACACAATGACATGAAAACTATCACATTTATCTACACAACCACTGCACATTTATATGCCACATAATCTGAAAGAAATACTTACTTTTCAACCCTTCCCATACCCCTACATAACAAAATATGTATTAGTGAGGAGTATTGACACTGTCTGATGAGCTTCTTCTTAAGGCCTGTGTCATCAGAGCCTAGATAGTGCTGACACTTGAGATTTATATGACTCATAATGCAGCATAATTGAAGCATTCATTTTCCATACGTTCAGCTGATTGTTCATAAAGCATAATAACATAACCTATCAGATGTATCATTGATGACACAAAGAAATATAATGGTGTTGCAAAACAACATGGGACATTTACCTCTCAATGTTGGTCCTCTTTCTGATATTTAGGTTGTGATGTTTATTTGTGTAATTGTGATGGATTCTGGGTATTTCTCATTAGATGCTAAAGGAAAATTTGTTTGTCTAATATTCTAAGTAAGTTAAAAGTGTGTCTTTAAATATGAATCTACTGAGTTTCTCTATGATTTTGCCCTAGCATTAACTAATTATTAGTAAAACCCATTTAATAGTGTTATTTGTTGTAATATAGCATCGTGCCATGGTGACGTGACAGCCATATTCACAAAGTCACATTTGCTTTAGAAGACCTGGCATTTTATAGTCTATAAATATAAAAGCAAGCATTCACAAAAGCACTAATGCTAAAAATCTCCTGGCTGTATCTGTAATAAATCCAACATCTTATCAGCACAAAACAGATGCTTATAATCACTGAAGGTATATTTTTTGTGGCAAGAGCATCCCGTCTCATGCTGCCATCTCTATTGAGGTCAGTGCTGTAAAGGAACGATCAGAGCGACACCAGATATAATCAGAGGAGTACAGAGTAGACAGGATAGTGGCAGGATGAGAGGTGGGAGCGGGGCGGGACACTTAAGTGCTGCACGTGTCACGCTTGCCTTTTTAATTTGGAAATGTTGCTGAGAAATCTGTCCAATTAAAAACTCAAAAGTGGGAGAAACATGCAGGTCGTTTAGAATACACACATCCCGCCGCTCGCTCCGTGAACATGCCACCGCTCATTAGGCAATGTTCCCTGTTGTTCGCCGCTGCTCTCACTATACTTATTTGTTTACATAACCGAGTCAGTTCAGGCAGTCGGGGCACGCACTCCTTCTCCCCTCTGTGTCTTACTCACTCCACATCCCTGCCTTTACTCTCTGACGGGTGAAAAGCTACTGCCTTTTATGTCAGGACAGAATATTCACTACTGTATGTGGAGACTCACATACTTTTATGTCTATACTTTTTATACTTTCTATCCGTGGTCTGGCCGGCTGTGGCTTTTTATGTGAGGCATTATGGTTTCTTTATGGGTACTCCAGCTTCTTCCCCACCCTCCAAAGACATGGATGTGTAAAGTCCAGGTTGTACCCCGCCTCACACCCAAAACCGCTGGGATGTGCTCCAGACCCATACATCCCGTAACAGGATAAAGACTAGAAATTTAATGAATGTGTCTGACTTAACACATCCGTTGACATTTGTTTGTATACTAAACCAACTAAAATTTAAGCATTATATTAAAAATGTCACATTGCTTTCATAAATGTGAAAACTGTTACTTCTTAATCTATGCACTTAAGATGCCAGTCGAGTTGTAATGTGTTAATGTGTAGTGTCACAGGTTCTCAGAGCAGAGTAGCCTGCCCTCCACAGAGTTACAGTTCCTTTTCCTATGTTTCACGGCAAAAATTATTCATGAGGCTATTTTAAAAGTGAAAAGTTGGCTTTAATGAACAAAGGGAAAGGAAACATAAATGGAATATGTAGAGCTTTAATAGAGCAGTGGAAGAAATGCAGTTGTTTCAGTCGTGCGTAGGAGGTGCCTGATGTGAACTATTTCTTGCTGCTTTTGCTAAAACTGAAGCAGTGCTTGACTAAATTCAATGTCCATGCTGAAAAGATCAGAGGAATCTAAACTTTGACTAGAGCCCATTAGCACAACCTTTACTTTGTGTAGAATTCTTTGCCGTAAACCTACCTCGCCTCATTATTTCAGATTCGGACTCTGCCTTCTCCTTCCTGTTGTAAGAAAACGCATCACCTGTTTCCATAGGAACAGCGTTTGATTACAACAGGTGGAGATTACTGCCCTGTGATTAAATTTCAGTTCACAATTTCTGTTTTCTGGAGTATCTCAAAGTCTAAAAATACAGTTATTTTCTACGAAATATCTCTTTTAGTGCAACACAACTAGAACGGCTCTCATGCCAGAGCATTAGATAGGCCAGGGCTTGGATGAAAAATCTAATGTTGTATCATAATTATAAAAACAGGATAATTAACGTGAGATGGTTATTGTGTCCCATGCTGTGTGTTAGTGTCCGAGTGGTTGGCTGTTTTGTTTTGTTTAAAAGATGTTTAATCCATTGGTTTCCATTTTTCTAAACCCAATATTGAGTCAAGGCCACATCCTTTATGCTCTTGTTGTGTTTGTCTTAATGCAGTGAAGATATAGGCCTTTTTAGTTCATAGATTTAAAGCAGGATGAGAGTGTCAGGGCTTTCCGAGCACAGAGCCACATGTATCACTTTGGCTCTATATTACGTGTCCTCTGCTCTGATCTATGCTCCGTCTGTGTATAAACATGTCACCACCAGAGATAGAGGACTTCTGGGATGGGACCTGTTCAGTGCAGCAGTGAGGTGCTTCCTCTCTTCGGTCAGACTACGCCAAAGCCAGAACTGATCCAGAAACAAACAACATTTGGTTTAATGACGGTGGGTCCAATGTGAACCACATTGTAGCGTACTTACTGGACAAATTAAAATACATACTTTCATCACAATAAGCTTTAACCTTTTCATGTTTTTTTTAATACAACTTTAAATTTGTGTGTATGTCAGGAATAGGTGTTTGCCTCAAGACTCAAAACTGAATAATTGCACTTAACACATCATAGTGTCACAAAGAATTTTCATAGCTGCAATGTATGAAGCCCATTTTATCAAATTTTGTGTTTATGTTTATTATAATCATTCTGAAATGCATGTTTGGAAACTGGCAAAATACGCATTTAATTTGCATTTAATATCTCTTACCATGTCTTGTCCAACTGCGATTTTCAGTATAGTTGATCTAAAAATAGATTTAACCAGCATCATTACCCTGTTAATTTGCATTAAAGGTGCAGTAGATAACAGCATGGTGCCCTCTTGTGGTGGTTGACACACCTCTCGTCCTGCCTGTGAAGTCCTACAGCAGACCTACATGGACGTTCTGTTGGAATCTTGTAGACGTGGTTTAAATAATGAGTTTGCTTTAGAAATTAAGAAACAACAATTACATTAGTTTATAAAAAGCCTTTATCCAAAAGAGAAACATATACTATGTGTGTTTCCTATGAAAAGTAGCTTGATTTTTCAAAGTATGCAAATACAAAAATACATTTATGTCCTACAAAATCTTACACAATTAAACTTTAAACAAGCCTTTATTCACTGAACCAAAGAAAGTCTTGCTGTAAGGCGTCTCAGAGCTATAGCACTTATAGACTTTATAACAAGCCGTTTGTAATGCAACTGAATAGTTTTCACAGATATTTTTTAATGATTTTGTCCATCTTTTTTATTCTTATTTTCACAAGATGCTGCCCTGTATTAAGAGAAACTGAAAAAAAGAAATACATGTAGACACACACACACACACACACAATATGAGTTATGGGGCTTTCTGGTAAGATGGCTGCTAATGCTAACAGGAGCTGTTTCTATAGTAACATCTCATTAAGAGGCAGTTTGACCTGTTTGATACAGTCCATGATTAAAGCACTTGTTGAGGGAGAGGATTAGTAGCAGGGCAGCAGGGAACGAAGTGCTGTCAATGATGGATCGAGCTAAAGGTAGGGGGAAGTCCTGATGAGATCGTAGTTAAAAGGCGATGGGTGAGTTGGCGGTGGCTCTCCAGGGGACGGTTTCATAAAGGCAGAATTTGGCTCATGCTTAGATCTCACTAATAATTGGACTTTAGTTAAATACTGGAGTAAAACCAATACAAAAAGGTACTTCATTCATAGTTAAGGTTTTACGGCAAAGACTTATTGTCCGTCTGGGAAAACAAGAGGCTTAGAATGATGGCTGGGTCCAAACCATATAGTCACCATACAGGCCTCTATAGGTTGCGCCATTTTGTAGTCCACTATCCAAATATCCTAGGAAAATAGTAAAAGCAGGTTCCTTGACAGACTAGACCTTAATACTTTGCACAAATGTGCTCCATTATTTGAATGCATCAAGATACAGGCACAGGTCTGACCAAGTGTGTGGCCACATAGTAATTTTACTGGAATAATTTGTGTCACTTTGCTGTAATATTGGTTTGCCTTAACCTGTACCAAGATATACTTGCTTCAAAGAAAGGAGTTGGAACCCTCCAGTCACAAAAAGACACTGAACTTTTATAAATGAATGTGAAAAGAGACGCTGTATACAAGTCCAATCTCAGCTAAGTTTAGTGGGCATTTGTGTATGTCAGCGTCATGGGGTTAATGGCTTAAGAAAGAAAAATACGAAGGGTTCAAAACCGTTAGGTAATTGAGCCTAAAAAAGAAGATAAGCTAAAGAAACCTCGTCCAAATTGAATGTGTCAGTGAGCTATCATCACAACTACACAGATGATCCAACAATAAACACTCACAGCCTTTGTTGCATCATCTTCCTTTAATCTAAAGCTCATTGGTAATTACTGGCAGGCACACACCTGTCAGCTTAGGTCACATGACCACGCGGTAACCACAAAACAATCAAAGCAATTCTGGCTCATGAAAATGTAAAATGTTAGGTTCAAACAGCATAAACAAACAGGCTGGATCATACCACTCATATTGTCTAATTGAGGAATTAAACTTTAATAAGGTCATTTTATCAAAGCGTTTAGAAAATGAGTAAATATGTGATGCAAAGAAATAAATGTTCAAATAAAATAATGGAAAAATTGTTACGCAGCTGATTTAGTTGAGAAAAATGAACAATAGCTATTAGTCATTTCTTTCTGTTTTGTAGCTGTCAGATAGCTAGAATGTGGCACTTGTTACCGTGGTAACATAGGTCTGATTTGGTCTTGGGGTTGTTTCTTCGTAAATATGGGTGTAGTGAAAGGTCTACAGTGTTACATCAGACTTAATTTTGAAGTTACATGAGTCTAATGGACGACATTTAATGTAATTTATTTAATTAAAGGCCAAGGCTGCACTAAAACCTTTGGTTGCCATGGAAGCAACATTTTAGACTTGTAAACAAGCATTTGGGTAATGATTTTGACCGGTTTCGACTGGTATTATGGCTGGTGGGTCAGGCCCCAAAAACGATGTCCTGAGCATGTTCTTAAAAATAGTGAGTTATAAAAATATATTGTATTTGTTAAAATGTTCGGCTAATGTAAAACTTTTATTATGACAGAAGTCCATACATGATGTGTAGAGTCTTGGCTTTGATTTAGAAATAATACATGTTTAAGAAACACAAGCCATAAATTTAATCAATTTTTGTCCAAAAATTGAATTACCACACAGCCTTAGTTGAAATGACTTTTGTGAGACTGGCGACTCTCTTTTCTCTACCTAGCGACAGAGGGTTTAATTTATAAAAGTAAGGAGAAATGATGGACCACAAGAGCTGCCTGCGAGAGTCCCTTCTTTGTTCCTGTCTGTTGCCGATGGACAGCATTGCACACAAAGATTTAGGAAACCGGTCACAAGAAATCTAATCAGAGGTATTCTGCCCTGTAGCCAACTGGGCTGCACTGGGGACTTGGTTACTAATTGCCCTTTTTTCCTGTCATTTGGATAGCACTGTCGTTCCTTTTCACACACCATCGACGGCCCCAGCCCCCACTTGCCTTTCGTGTTCTCAGCCTACGGCAAAGGGAGAGTCATAGTGTGCCATGTCACCCTGCGAATGTGTAACGGCGGGCCCAGGGCTGCCTTGGCCTCGCTTGTCCTCGTGTGCAGTCTCACATCAAGCCTGGCTTCAACCTTCCCGTCCATGGAGAGGGTTTTCTGCAGGAGTTGCATTAACAGCTTCACTAATGGTAGTAATTAGTAAAGACAGGGATCTTAAGTACTCAAGGATAGTGCAGTGCATTACATTGTGGACACCTATTGATACTGTTTAAAGTTGATCTGCTGACTTTATTTATTAGTGCTTTTACTCTGATATGATGCAGGTGATGTGCATTTTTATGCTCAGTCAATTAAAAGACAATTTATTTTGCATGTGCTACCCCCTGATCTCTAATTGGTTGTTTTGTTTGCATTTAGTGGCTGTTTAATCTGCTCCCTTTGACTACTAGAGAGTACCAGAGACTAGACTTATATATTGTATAGAACAGAAAAATTATTTGACTAGCTGGCCAGACTATACTTGCGCTTTTCAGTGTTGAAGATAAAGGTGATTTGTTGGTTCAACTTGGAGAGCCACTCTTACAAAAGCAGTGAACAAATGAACCAAATGCCATTCATCCCAAAGATATCTTCTCAGCCTTTTGCCTTAATTTGTCAAAAGACACAGTAGATAAACAGAAATAAATCTGCTGTGGGGGTTATCCCAGGACAAAGAAGCCCAAGCAGGGATTTGAACATGGGTTGTTTCTTCTCTTCCAGGTGAGACACAAAGGTTCCCCAAATGAGTACTGTTTTAAAGTGTGCTTCACTTGAAAATATGTTATTTAAGTCCATAGATGATTGTGGACCCATGGACTGGTCTGAGTGATTCTAAAGCTACGTGTTGGTGCATTTTTAAAACACATTTTCTGGATGGGATCCTGTTTAAAAAGCAAATAAATGGTTTTGCAAAGCCTCTAAACAAGCCTCAAATGCTGTAAGAGAATGATTATCTACTACTACTGCTGCTACAGTGGTGTTTTTGAATAATAATAATCTCTTAAAGAATTCTATTATATATAGAATGTATATATATGGGGCGGCAGTAGCTCAGTGGGTAGAGCAGTCATCTTTCAACCCAAAAGTAGTTGGTTCGATTCCTGCTCTCCCCACAGTTCATACTGTCGTGGTGTCCTTGGGCAAGACACTTAATCCACCTTGCCTCCAGTGGCTGTAACACTGGTAATTACTGTAGAACAATGTAAGTTGCTTTGGATAAAAGCGTCTGCAAAATGAATAAATGTAAACGTATATATATCTATTCTATTTAAGAATAACATTCTCAAATAGAATTTAAACAAGGGAACCGTTCAATTTAAACTTCTCAAGCTACTGCTACTTAAGGTTCTGTTGTCATCTTCATTGAAGCTGATGACAACAGAACCACAGACCACACTCTCACCACTTTACTCAGGAAACAGACAGCTGGTCTGGAGAAATGTCGTATTATTGGTCTACATTTTTCAGCTGGCCCAATCTTATAATTTTTGTCACAGCTGCTCCACCACTGGAGGCCAGGTGGGTGAAAGGACAACAACAGTAGTGGGGAGAGCGGGAAGCCACAATGCCCACAATTTACTGGCAGTATTTGCAAATAAAAGTTTAAACGAGGTCAAATCTCATTATCATCAGAGATTATTAGCCACTGCTCAAACAAGTAGTGATGCAACAATGCTTTATGACTTCTCCACAGTTCATGGTTATAGTCAACTTGCATCTAGTGTGGTCATTGGCTGTTAGTGTCCTGCATGGATTTGTAAAAGAAGGGTGCATTTTTCAACACAAAAACAGACAGATTTAAAAAAAAAAAAAAAAAAAAACAGATTTTATTTGCAACAGTGTGCCTCAGAGACAGATTTTCGAGGGGTGGCTGGGTTGGTGTCTCTCAAACCTCTACAATACCTACCTGTAGATTAGCATTGCAGACACAGCTGACAGTGACAAAGTGTACTGAGCTGCATGAGTTTTACTGCACATCAATTTGGGTTTGTGAATAACTCCTACTGTTTGAAGCCATAGAAGATTGCTGATATGGAGTTTTATGCTCATTTGTAAACTATACAGCATATTTAACACATTAAGGAAAGTACTTGATTACTGAATAGTGGTGTGTCCATCTCACACACTCTCAATAAACCAATGAGACTAAACGAGAAGCTAATGTTGAGGAACTTGCAAAGAGATTTTTTAATAATTTAGTTTTGTTTAGCTTTTTAATGGTGACAGAAAACCCATTAGCTTCTAACATTTATATTCATATCTCCTTGTAGTAAAATCATTAAGGATATTATGCTGGCTCCATACTCTTAGTTTGGTTTGATAAAAGTCAGACTTCAGTGCTTCTGTTTCATTCCAATCCATTCAAGGCATTCAACCATATATTTTCTCCACAATAGATATAACTATGTGTGAACATCTTAACCCTAGCTTAAACAAATACCATATTTGATAAGTGTTAACAATTATGAGCCAAAAGGAGGTTAGGAGGTCTTGCCATGGTCTTAATCCCTTTGTCTTGGTCTTGTCTTGAACTCCTTTTTAAAGATTTTTTTTTTTACCTTTAGCTTTTATGAGTGGAGCTGCAATCAAACCCAGGTTGTTCAAGTATATGGTATGTGCTTCAGAGGTGCTCTTTGAACTTTTTTTTATTCCATCTCGGATGTCAAGACCAGCCAAGACCACACGTGGGATTGTTGTCTGTTCTTGGAAATGAATGAAAACCTCAATCATTTTATATTAAATTAAAAAAGCAACCTCCTTCACCAAACACTAACCTCCACTAAGAGTCTTGGATTGTTTAGGTTGTTTTATTGTTCCCGTGTATCTATTACAGTGTATTAACTTAGCCTGACTCTGACATAGTCGTGGTCTTTACTTGGTACTGAACTTGGATACTCTCTGGTGTCGGTTTACAACAACACTACTTCAAATATTTCCATTTCCTTTAATGTGATTTGGAATTGGCAGTTGTGAGTTTCATCATCTCCTTTATGATCCGCCTCCATTAAGTTTTACATGTTCAGGCACAATCACTGCCAGCCTTGAATAGCTGCAGCCTGCTGTGGCCCAGGCCCAGGGGAAATCTTCCATCTTAGGTGAGATCCTATCAATTTTTCACAACATAGAAAAATGAAGATAGAAAAACATGATGGGTTTCAGAAAATATCTTTGCAACCTGCTCAAAAAAAGAATTGATGTGTCTGTCGTCCACCCACTTAAAGCCAGACACAGTGTTGACATCCTTGTGAACTGTGGTCACATCAACTTCAATCATGCAGCTTTGTAATGGATTTAAAATAGATTGTTACTTACTACTAAGTGACATTTTTTCATGAAACTGCCAAATGAATATAAAGTGTTGCTAAAGACTTTTGGTTTGAGAAAGCAATAGCATCTCTAGTTCTTAATCAACTTGGCAACCCACTTTTAATCTGAATGCTGCATTTGGGAGCTGCATCCCATTCTGTTTGTACTCCCACACATTTGGCTGTCATAAATAAGAAGCATGCGGGGCAGATGGTAGGGGCCCATGGGAGCCAAGCCAGCCATCACAAAATAGACTTATTGATTTTCTGTAGCATGAGGAATACAAAATGCTTCTCAGAGCGAGCTTGTGGACTAAATGAAGTGTCTCGTAGAGAGAAGGATATCAGTAAATGAGCATACATTCACAACTAACGTTACACACCGAAGCAGATGTCACCCAGTTTCTCCCCTCCTCATCTCCAACCCACACACTGCACACAAGATGTTCACTTTCTCTGAGACCATGGCAAGAGCCACAAATAACTGGTTTCCTGACACATTAAACACAATGCCTTGGCATATGGCATGGCACAAAACAGTCCATTAGTGAGGGTGAGTTATTTTCATTAGTCGATTTAGAAATAATATTCCTGCATTACTTGTATAGTTATAGGATGAGATACCAGCATAAGACTAAGAAAAATAGCAAGGTTTGATCTAAAACCAAGTTGAATCTTTTCTATGAAAAGCATGTAAACAGGGCGATCAACCAAACAAAGAAGTTAAAGTAAAAGAAAAATTATCCAATTTAGTGTTCTTGTGTTTGAGAAAAGATTGGTTATCATCCAATTGCATATTGTAATGGGAAACAAAAAACACTTTAAAAGTTATCTAGGTGTTATTATAAAGTATTTTAATGGGTAGGTTTAGATCGGTATGTTTGACCACATCACATTGGTTTACACTGTTAATAAGGAAGCAATAACTATAGTAAATAAATACAGTAATACAGACTAATATTGTCTATTGCATACATTTTTTTACTCAGAGAAACAGCTCAAAAAAGAAAAACTTAAATAGATTGGTCACACAATATTTAACGAGGTGGAGATAATAGCAGGATCATAAAGGTCTGACACTTACCTCAGCGCTAAAAGTTTGAGGTAAGCTCCTAACCACAGTTTGGTGTAATGTATTCTATTTAGCAGAAATAAATTGAGCAGTGTTACAATAAAATAAAAGGAGTAAAGGTCTTTTTGTTGTTGTTGGGTGTTGAGGGGTTGGGTTGAACTGGGACAGAAGAAAATTTCAGGTAATGCATCTTTAAATGCATAGTATGTCCCTGGCTACCTGTTATATCACTTTTCACCAGTAGGTGGAGTGAGTTATAGCAGTCCTTAGCTTTAGCCCCTTTTGTCTGACTCAGTTTAAGAGGTTACTTTTGTAATTCAGAGTGTGGATTTATGTTGTTGTGCCCTGCTGCAATCCAGAGACAACTTTTGGGTACACACTTTGAGTAGGACAATGAGAAGACCAAACTTTTCCTCTTCAGAACTGACGCTGTGTCGGTACTGCTTATGTGGTATGAGCCTCTCTGCCTGAAGATAAATAAGTGCATATTGTCTGCTACTGTGATTTCTGCTGGCATAAAAACAGAGAGACACAGCCTTAAAAAATGAGGCACTATCCTAGTATCAACACAAAATCCCTGAATAGCTATGTCTATGTCTTTCCTCAGACTTCTACAAATTCCATTTAAAATCATGAGTCTCTGAAGTTAATTTGCTTCAACAGTTTATGGAAAGGCACCTAATTATAATTTTCTTTCAGAAATAAACCAACAGAAAAAAACGTGCTGCCAATTTGCTTTATATTTTATTGAAGCATGACTAGTCAAAGCTCAAATGACTATCCTCTTGTTTTTTGGCTCTTTCTAAGTCAGCTATGACTGCGTCACTTCTAAACTGCCCCTGCATTTAAATCTGCCCCATTTCTATTCTGCTGACTATAGAGTTCTGTCTCATTCCCTGATTATAGATTAGCATTGCAGACAAAGTTGACAGTGACAAAGTGTACTGAGCTGCAGGAGAATTTACTGCATTTCATTTGAGGCTCTTTCTGCTTGAAATTGGTTTGTGAATGACTCTCACAGATTTATAGCTGTAACCACAGAAGACTCCTGATATAGAGTTACAGTTGTGCTCATATGTTTACATAACCTGGCAGAGCTTGTGATGTTTTTTTTTTTATTTTACCATTTTTCAGAGAGTATAAATGATAACACAAAAACGTTTCTTTTACTCATAGTTAGTGGTTGGTCATTTATTGTCAAACAACTGTGTTTACTCTTTTTAAATTGTAACGACAACAGAAAATTACCCAAATAACCCTGAAAACCCCAAAAAGTTTACATACCCTGGTGATTCTGGCCTGGTAACATGCATACAATCGACACAACCAGGTCTGAATGGCTACTAAAGGTAACCGTCCTCACCTGTGAGCTGTTTGCTTGTATCAGTGTGTGTGTGTGTGTGTGTGTGTGTGTGAAAGGTCAGTGAGTTTCTGAGCTCCTGACAGACCCTTGCATCTTTCATTCAGTGATGCTCTGATGTTCTGTCTGATCATGGGGAAAGTAAAATAATTGTCAAAGGATCTGCAGGAAAATGTACTGTATTAAACAGGAAAGGGATATAAAAGGATAGATAAGGAATTGAAAATGCCATTAGCAGCAGCAATCAAATTCTAATTAAGAAGTGGAAAATAAGGGATTATGTTGAAACTAAACAAAGCTCAGGTAGACCAACAAATTTTTCAGTCACAACTGCCAGGAAAACTGTTTGGGATGCAAAGAAAAACCCACAAAAAACTTGTGAAATACAAGACACCCTGACAACAATCCAAAGCATAAGGCCAAGTTGACCTGTCATTTGTTAGAGCAGCATAAAGTGAAGGTTCTGGACTGAGCCACTCTGGAGAGATCTCAAACGTGCAGTTCATGCAAGACAGCTTAAGAATTTAAAGACTTAAAGCTGTCATTGATGTTAAAGGTGGCAATACACGGTTTTAAGAACTAGGGAATGTAAACTTTTTATCAGGGTCATTTGGGTAGTTTCTGTTGTCATTAATATTTAAAAAAGTAAACACAGTGGTTTTACAATTAGTGGCTTCATCCAACCACTAACTATGTTAACATTTATAGTCTCATTTATAAAAAAAATGGTCAAACTATCACAAATTCTGCCAGGGTATGTATAAGAACAACTGTATGTGCCCATTTCTAAACTATTCAACTTATTAAACGCATTAGAGAAAGTACCTCCTAAAAGGTCCTGTTGTTGCCAATGTAGCACACTGATAGGACAAAAAGAGAAGCTAATGTTGAGGAACCTGAAAAGAGATTTATTAATAATTAAGCCATGCAGCTTATTAATGGTAACAGGAAACCCATTAGCTTCTACTTTAAATAAATTATCTCCTTGTAATAAACTCTTAAGGCCTTAAGCTATTTTGTTTGTTCCATTATTTTAGTTTGGCTTCAAAGTGTATGACAATCCATTCCAGACACCTGTCCTCTGTCGAAAAAGAGTATTTTACTTTTTCATCCTTTGTGGCTCTGTGAGCTGCAGTGCTGGTCTATGGGTTGGTAACTTCACTGTTTTAGTTTTGTTCTTTTGTTACATTTTTCATTATGCATTAAAATAGCTTGACGCTGGGTCATCAGTTTGACATTTTGGCTTCACAATGAAACATTTCATAACGTGGTGACTGACGTCGATGCTGATTCTTTTCCCATAACCTCTGTGATCCTCAGACTTCCTGTGTTTGAACATCTGACTAACTTTTCACTTTGCACAGTAAAGCATGACTAAATACAGAACGACTGCTAATTAGCACACGTTCCTGTTATCACATGTTCATCTGTGTTCGGAGCTACATGTAAAGACAAAGTACCTTGCAATCACACTTCTGAAAAACAAATAGATATCTATCACATGTAAGGTTTTTAATGGGGCTTTATTGTTAAGAAGGAATGGAAAAGTGGGTCATCACAGCTGGTTTACTGCAGCCACATTAGACACACACAGATGCTAGGCAGACATCATGTATGTTTTATAAAATTATTGAACAGATCAAACTCAACCTGTCTAACCTTTGGCAATAAACAGCACTTTGTCATCAAGGTCTGGACTCCACTAAACTCTAAAGGAGGCGCTCATTAATTTAACTTGATTAAATGGCCAATTCACTAAAATGATTGGTCCTTTTTTCCACTGCTTTTTTTTACCGCTAGAGTAAGAGGTTTGGTGATGTTTTTGTGTTTAGGGGTATTTTGTCACAAAAATGGTAGCTACTTTTCCACAACTTCGAAAGATATCAGCACAGTCTGGTCTTCAACTTCTCTGCTGAGCCATAAGTGGTGGAAACGAGAAGAAGAAACACAACTTTAGGCTGACACATACAAAGAAGAAGCCCTTGTTTAATGATACAAGTGACAAAGTGTGTGCTTTTGTGAAAGATGGAGACGAGAAAGTGTTGTATTTTAAGTCTGTTGGAAACATTGCCCTTGTCAAAGTCACTCAAAACAACTCAAAACATGCTCTTGTTGCCAATAATAGCAAAGTCACTGTTTTTCTCTTGACCTGTCATAATGTTTCTGTGTCCAACAGGTGTGACCATGAAGCTGATGGATGAAGTAGCCGGCATTGTAGCAGCTCGACACTGCAATACTAATATTGTCACCGCCTCAGTGGATGCCATCAACTTTCACCGTAAAATCAAGAAAGGTAGTCACTCAGGATAAAGCTAAAACTACTAAGTACCACAAAGTTTGGAGAAGTACAGCATCTCTGTCTCTCTGGGCTGCTTCATGTACTTCCTTAATTAACAGTTTTTCTTCATAAAAAGTTAATTACACTCCGGAAAACTCTGCAGTCTGTAAATTTGGTCCAAGACACCGCTGCTTTCTTTTGGGCTGGGCCAAAGTTAACAGCTGTCACGTTGTTGCTAATCAGGACCACTTGTGTTGATGGTGCCGCCGTCGCTGCTGCTTATATGGAAAAAAACGCACCATTGTTATGATTTAACAGTTTTTTCCATTACCAAGCTCTGTCTGAAGCTTGTTGTTTTCCTCGCACTCCCTTCAAACTCTTTTGTGGGGTCGGCTGAGATTATATAAACAATTCCCAGCTTACGTCCAATTAGACAAAATGTATTGTATTTTCCACAAAAAACTAAATATAGTGGACGAATGAGGTAATATGAGGTGAATAGACATTACTAAAGATCACAATATATATTTTTTTTTACTCAATTCAGTTCCATTAAACAAACCAGATTCCATTAATTCACACATAGCCTCAAACTATAAATGCTCTAAAGTTGCATTAATGAGATATGTTTAGTTTAGTGTTTTATCTTTTCCTGAGTTCAATGTGATATGATCCAGATATACAGCCTTCAAATCCAGGCTGTTATGATTAGCTTAAGGCGGGATGTTAACAAAGAGCCAAGTACAGCACTTCTCTTGTCCTCAACTGAGAAATGAAACAGTGGGAAAGATAACAAGTCGCTGTGTCTTTGCCAGGTCAGCTGTTAGAGTACTGGGCTGCAGATTGAAAAAGGTCCATGCAGGTTTATCATTTTCCAGTGTGCTTTGTCTATGGGCAATATACAGCTTCTCTGGATGCTGTTATGATGTGTCCGTGACCTGGGAGTGACAGAGAAGTGAGCAGCAGGACGAGGCCTGAGATCTGTGTCCAGTGCTACAGCTCTCTGTTGGTCTGTCCTCTGAATTTATCTGGTGTTGACATGATCTCCTCTGGCTTCCTCTGGGTCGAGGTGTTGTGTCACTAGTACATTTTCCTATTTTGCTTCAGGTTGTGAAACGAAAAGGCACAGAAGCGTAAAAACTTTGGATAATATACTTGACAGAAGTAGCAGCATTTCCCATTTCTTTCTAAAATCTTACATACACGTGATAACTAGTTTTTAAATGAAGAGGTAAACTTATATACCAAAGTTTAAAGTAATTTTTTAGCCGTTGATGATGATGGGATGATGATGATGATGATGATGAAGATGACAATGGGATGATGAGGATGATGACGAAGGGATGAAGATGACAATGGGATGATGAGGATGATGGCGAAGGGATGAAGATGACAATGGAATGATGAGGATGATGACTATGGGATGCTGAAGATGAAGACAATGGGATGATGATGATGACGATGGGATGATGATAAATTACGATATGATGATGTTGTTGATGATGATGATGATGATGATGGGATGATGATAATGATGATGACGATAGGACGACGATGATGGGATGACAATAATGATAACAAATGGAATGACGATGATAATGAGAATGGGTTGATGATGATGACGATGGGATGATGATGATAATGATGATGATGATGATGATTATATGATGAAGATGACAATGGGATAACAATGGTGATAGGATGATAATGATGACGATGGGTTGAGGATGATGGGATGATGATGATGACGACAATGGTATGATGATGACGATGATGAAGACAATGGTATGATGATGATGATGACGACGATGATGGCATGATGATGACAATAGTGATGAATGGGCTCCCTGGTCGAGGTGGTGATGGGGTGGAGCAGGGTTGTGACACAAGCTTGAACGACGACCTAGCAATGATTGGCTGAGAAGTGTTAAGTAAAGAGTGCAGCAGGAGCAAGAAGGAGTGGGGCCAGCTAAGGTAATGTGCTCACCTAACTGCCACTCAGTGTTTTTTACTTGTGGTTACTTTAGAGGGCACAGCATAAAAATCAATAAAACAATTGCTATGCCCTTTATTACAGTATTTATGCGCCAATTTTGCCATTGTAGGATACAATTGTACTTATATTGGCAATATGCAAAAAATGTCTACAATTTCTAAAGAAAATAATGACAGAAAAGATTAGATTAGATTAAACTTTATTGTCATTACACATGTACAAGTACAATGCAACAAAATGCAGTTTAGGTCTAACCAGAAGTGCAATAGCAGCAAGTGCAAGATATCCAGTGTTGCTTAAATAAATAAGTTGGTAAATAAAAGTAGTCTAACTTTATGTTTTAATCTGGAACTTATTTAACAAGTGCCTACACTGCATTAGGCTTCATCAACACAGAACAGACTAAATGAAAACAAAACTGATGACTGGGGGAACATTAAACAGACTGTTGTCTTAGTCTGAATATGCAATCTCGTCTTGAAGGCAACTTCTGTTGTGGCCATTTTTATGGACATATTCAGTAAAAAAGCATATTCAATTAACAGTTTCATTAACTGCAATGCAACCCATGTGGTGTGCTGTCTTGAATGCCCTTGTGGATGCTTTTATGTAGGCCTGACCAAAAGGAAGATAAAAGACAGATAGCAGAGCATAGATATGCCATACATGGCTAAGCATTATTTGGAATTTCACAATAGAAATGACTCTAGCTTAAATGTATCTGGCATTGAAGTCATCACCATGAACGCCAGAGGTGGGGACAGACTGTGTTCTAAAAGCCACATAGTACCCAGGACTAAATAAAGACTTTGATCTGTCTTGCTATTTAGAATGGTAAAACCATTCACTGTAAAAAACTAATCACAAGTGTCACTTACACATTACAGACCTCAGCCTCCTGGCTCCACACCTGCAGTCAGTAATTACAAATGAGTTTTTTTCTGGCTTTGTAGTCATACCCTGAAGAAGACGCAAGCCGACACGCGTTGGGGTGTCTTTTAAAGACTTTTAAATGAACAAGCCCTTGTGAAATAAAGGCTTTTTACAATTTCCTAAAACCAAGTGAGGGCCTGGATCGTTTGTCTCCTTAGAATAGTAACCCTTGCCCGGAGTACCTTTGGTTTTGAGGATACCAGTAGCTCCCTGTTCAAACAGTTTATGCATGAGGTGTAAGTGCAGTTTATGCATAAGGTGCAAAGGAAGTTCTGCATTCATTTTAAGTTTTATTTTAGTTTTTTTTTTTTTTTTTTTTTTTTTTTGGGGGTGGGGGTTATTGATTTACTAAACAGTTATAAAAAAAAGTGTAAATGTAATTTATATTGCAATGTTCAAAAGACAAACATTTTACTTCTGTCGCCCAGTCTTGGAGGATGGTCTAAAAATTGCCTTTCAAAAGTTAGAGCAGATAGAGTGAAGTTAGACTCCTTTATATCAGAAAATAGCTGTCATGGCTTCTGACTCACTTGTTTATTAGTGTCTCTTCTTGTGTACCACCTACGCTGCACAAACTTTTATGATTTTTTTTCCCCGTCAACCACAGACTCGGCTAATCATATGATCTAGTGTCCAAGCACAATGAGCATTATTTGGAACTGCAGACCTCAACATGTGGGCCTCTGAAATCAGAGTTCACTCAGTGGTCTGCTACAAAATACATTACAGACAAACTTCAAAGGTGGATACCATGATGAGAGGAAACACTGCTACAGGTGGAAGGAAGAAAAAAATAATGTTTGAAAAGACATAGTTACTTTATGTCAGTGTAATACATAAAGCATGAAGAACAGCTAATCTGTAAAAGGTGCTGCCTTTTCTGCAAAAATTATCCAAATATGTGGTATTGTCAAATTAAAATCTATTTTATAGAAATTCTTGAGTAACTGCAATGAAAATATTTTGCATATTTTCATCAAAGGTGTGTCTATGTGCCATGTTTTGTAGGATTTGTTGATTGTAGTTCCTTTTATGGATCGCTTTGTGAGTTTGTTATTCTTCCCGCCAATACCTTGTCTGAGTCAGCCTTGTGTCCCATTTTTGTTCCATGAGATACTGCATTTATGCTGCATTCTGGCATTTTGTAAAAAAGCCAAATAGCTTTTCTTGTGACATATTTGGCTATTTTCACACCGCCATAAGAATATATTAGATCCATTACTTTGTAAGGGGACAGTGCAATTTTATAAACAGATAAACAAACATGAGTAAGAAAAAAAAAAAAAAGCCAAAATTAACCTAAATTTGCTGAGTAGTACTCTGGCTCGGAGATAGTCATATTTCACAAAACATTTTAGTTGTGTCTGGACCAAAAGTTTGGTTAAGTTTAGCAAAGCTTGCATCTATCGTAATTGGTATATGATCATCTACTTATTTTAGCTATCGTCCTCTACATATTACCTCAAAAGCCTTGTTTTTTTCTATAATCTTAACCAGTTGTTGCTGTTGCATAACTATTGCAGGAAGTAATCTTTTATTAGACAGCCTGTGTTGTCATAATACACAGGTCACCATCATAATTATAGGTTGGCCCAAGTCATTTAACTGCTACTCTGCAATTTTAATTTGTTTCTGTCACAGCTCTTTGAAGACTCTGTCGTTTCTCACCAAAGAATAATACACCAAACCCTAAACTGTATTTGTGCTCTAGACAAATAGCTCCAGTGTTATGTTCCGGTCGGACAACCCAAATGCAGGCACACACGTACAGTTCACAAAAACAAGTTTATTTAAATGATCAACTTATAACTGTCGGTTTCTTCGGGATAACGAGGGGTAGCAGGGTCCGGACCGGGTTGAGCTGGAGCGTGGAGCTGAAGGACCGGCGAGGCTCAGGGATGATCGAGGAGGCGAGAACCGGACTGGAGGTAGGACGGGAAGGATCTGCGGTGAACAAAGGAAACAGGTAAGTACATACATAAATCCAAACTCTACGAACGCGAGACGATTACTAACTGTAGTCAATGTTACGATCTGGCGCCGAGGAGCAGGCTGCGGTGCTTCTTATTTCCTCTTGATTGTTCACTCGGCTCAGCTGGGCTTGCTTCGCCGGCGCTCCCGCACACCTGTCTCCTCTCTGCGAATCAGTAGGGGCGGGGAGCCCGCACGGAGGCCACGGCCAACTGTGCCGAGTCCTGATCCCCGTGACAGTACCCCCTCTATGGACGCCACCTGGCGGCCTATCCGTTTCTCCGGATGGCGTAGAAAAATTCTCGGATCAGGATGGATCCAGAATGTTTCTCCGTGGCACCCAACAGCGTTCCTCCGGCCCATAACCTCCCAGTCCACTAAAAACTGAAGGCCTCGACCCCGGCGCCGTACATCCATAATCCGCCGTACCGTGTAAGCTGGGTGATCGTCAATCATCCTGGGCGGCGGCGGGGGAGGACAGGGGGAACTCAATGGACTGGAGCTGACCGGCTTGATCCTGGACACGTGGAAGGTAGGGTGAATCCTAAGGGACCGAGGGAGCTTGAGTCGAACTGCCGCCGGGTTGATGACCTTCTCTATTTCGAACGGGCCGATGAACCGTGGTGCCAATTTTGTAGCTTCCACCCGTAACGGCAAGTCCCTGGATGACAGCCAGACCTTCTGACCCGGAGAGTATCTAGGGGCGGGGGTGCGGTGTCGGTTGGCTTGGACTTGCGATTGAGCCGAGGCCCGCACCAGAGCTGATCGGGCCCTTCTCCAGACCTGATGGCACCGTCTCAAGTGATCCTGAATGGACGGAACTGCCAGCTCTTGTTCCTGGTCAGAAAATAAAGGGGGTTGGTAACCATAACAGCATTGGAAGGGAGACATACCCAGGGAGGTGTTCACCAACGTGTTGTGGGCATATTCTACCCATGGCAGCTGAGCACTCCAACTTGCCGGATTGGCAGATGAGGTGCACCTCAGGGCCACCTCCATCTGTTGGTTCGCCCTTTCCGTCTGTCCGCTTTGTCTGTGGATGATACCCAGAGGAGAGACTAACCTTGATCTCTAACGCCGTGCAAAATGCCTTCCAAACCTGGGAGGTGAACTGTGGACCTCTGTCTGACACAATGTCCCGAGGAATCCCGTAGCCGAACAGATGCTTCACCAGGAGATCTGCGGTCTCCTGGCGGATGGAAGCTTGGTCAACGGCACAAAGTGAGCTGTTTTGGAGAAGCGATCAACGATCGTCAGCACCACCGTATGTCCGTTCGATGGCGGGAGTCCCGTGAACGAAGTCCAAAGCCACATGAGACCACGGCCGGCTGGGAATAGGTAGTGGCTGTAACAGTCCTGCTGGGGGTCGATGGAGGGCCTTATTCTGGGAACAAACTGGACAAGCTGCGATGTAGTCCTTAGTGTCTCTGTCCATGGTGGGCCACCAAAATTTGCTGCGTAGGACAGCCAGGGTGCGACCCATCCCTGGATGGCACGTGAGTCGGGTCCCATGGGCCCAGTGTAACACCTCCGACCTGACCGGATCTGGTACAAACATAGCGTTAGCCGGCCCTGTCCCTGGATCGGGTGCAGGCGTTGAGCCACCCGGACTCGATCTTCTATTTCCCAGGTGAGGGTTGCCAGAATGCGCGACTGGGGCAGGATGTGCTCCTCCTCAGGCACCGACTGCTCCGTGGAAAAACTCTGGATAGTGCATCTGGTTTGATGTTCCTGGAACCTGGGCGATAAGTAAGCACAAAATTAAAACGGTCAAAAAACAATGCCCACCTTGCCTGCCGAGAGTTCAGTCTCTTTGCTGTCTGTATGTAGGTCAGGTTCTTATGGTCGGACCAGACCACAAACGGTTGAATGGCCCCCTCCAGCCAATGACGCCACTCCTCTAAGGCCAACTTGACCGCCAGGAGCTCTCTGTTCCCCACATCGTAGTTCCGCTCTGCTGCCGAGAGCTTGCGTGAGTAGTAGGCGCAGGGGTGGAGCTTCTGGTCAGTGGAAGAGCGCTGGGAAAGAACTGCTCCTACTCCCGTCTCCGAAGCGTCGACCTCCACCACAAACTGCAGTTCGGGATCTGGCTGTATGAGTACAGGGGCCGACGTAAACCGCTGCTTCAGGTCCTTGAATGCTCCTTCTGCCTCCGGAGTCCAGACAAAAGGTCGCGCAGTGGACGTAAGAGCCGTCAAAGGCGTTGCCAGTCTACTGAAGTTCGGATAAATCTCCTGTAGAAATTAGCAAAACCCAAAAATCGCTGAACCTCCTTGCGGCTGGACGGAACCGGCCACTCCTTACCGCGTAACCTTCTCCGGGTCCATTTGGATCTGTCCCTGCGCGATAATGTAGCCGAGGAAGGTAACGGACGGTGCGTGGAACTCACATTTCTCGGCCTTCACAAACAGCTTATTCTCTAATAGTCTCTGTAGTACTCTCCGGACATGCCTCTGGTGTTCCTCCAAGTCTTTAGAAAAAATCAAGATATCATCCAAATAAACAAAAACAAACCGTCCAATCATGTCCCGTAAAACATCGTTAACTAGGTTCTGGAAAACCGCAGGGGCATTCGTGAGTCCGAACGGCATCACCAGATACTCGAAATGGCCCAAAGGAGTGTTAAAAGCGGTCTTCCACTCATCCCCTCCCTAATACGTACCAAATGGTATGCGTTACGGAGGTCTAGTTTAGTGAAAATCCTGGATCCCCGAGAGTGAAAACAGAGCTGATCAACGGGAGTGGGTATTTGTTCTTTATGGTGATCTTGTTTAGCCCCGTAATCTATGCATGGTCTCAATGATTTGTCCTTCTTGTCCACAAAGAAAAACCCGCACCTACCGGAGAGGACGAGGGTTGTATTATCCCAGCTGCCAAGGACTCCTGGATGTATTTTTCCATCGCCTCGTTCTCTGGTCTCGAGATGGTGTAGAGACGGCTGTGGGGAGAGGAGCACCTGGGAGGAGGTCGATGGCGCAGTCATAGGGTCGGTGAGGTGGAAGCGACAAAGCCTGATGCTTACAAAACACCGCCGACAGGTCGTGGTAGATGGACGGAACCGAAGACAGATCCGTAGGTTCAGGTACCGGGTTGGATCTAGAGGAAACAGGGGCAAAGCAGACTGCAGGCAAGATAAATGGCAAAAGTTACTCCATGACACCACTTGGTATGTTGCCCAGTCTATGTGGGGGTTATGTTGTCTTAGCCAAGGTAGACCCAATACAATAGGAGTGTGCACACACTCAAAAATGTAAAACTAATAGTTTCTTTATGATTACCCGACAGGAGGAAGGTTACGGGAATCGCCTGTTCTCTGATCTGGGTCAGCACCTCTCCGTTCAAAGCCTTAACTTCCAACGGCAGCTCCAACGGCACAGTCCGGATGCCCAACCTCTTAGCCACTCCCCGGTCTAAAAGGCTTTCATCCGCTCCTGAATCAATCATAACCTCAAAAGATCGGGTCCGATCTGTTAAAATAATCGTTCCTCCATTCTCACAGGCTTGGGAGATGAATGGACTTGGCTCAGCAGTACCTCTCCCATTACTGCCGAGCCCCCCCTTTTCCCGGACGGAGAGGACACGAAGCCCGGAAATGTCCTAACCTCCCGCAGTAGAGGCAGCTCCCAGTACTGACTCGGCGATGTCTCTCCTCCTCAGTCAGATGAGTTCGGCCCACTTGCATGGGTTCAGGTGCGGCTGGTTGCAGTGGCCTACTCGGTGGATCCGGATAACCGCTGGTTAGGCCTCCCTCAGTCTGCGTTCTCTCTCGTTTGGGCTGGGAAAAACCCCCTTGAGGCGTGGTGATTCCCGGCCGTGGACTTGTAGCTGACCTCTGTGATGCCTGTAGGTCGGCCTTCTCCCTCTGTCGCTCCCGTAGGCGGTTATCAATCCTGATGACCCCGTTATGAGTTCATTTAGGCTCTCTGGTGGATCCGTGCCGCCATCTCGTCCTTAAGTTCCTCGGAAATGGCATTCAAAAATGCTCCACGAAGAGCCTCCTCGTTCCACTCGCTCTCCGCGGCTAGTGATCGAAACTCGATCGCGAATTCCGCCACACTGCGATTACCTTGTCGAATTGAAAACAGTCTTTTAGTAGCCTCTTCTCCTCGAACCGGATGATCAAAGATCATTCTCATCTCCGCGATGAAGGCAGCGTAGGAGAAACATACTGCTTCCTGTCTCTCCCAAACCGCCGAGGCCCAGTCTAATGCCTGCCCCCTCAAACAGCCTATTAAAAAGGCGATTCTTGAACGTTCACTTTTATAAGTCCGTGACTGTTGTTCAAAAACTAGGGAGCACTGTGTTAAAAACGCCCTGCATGACCCCAGATCTCCACTATACGGTGCAGGCGGTGGTACATACCCCTCTCTGTACCCCGGAGGTGGGGCCTCCGTAGTCGGCGCGGAGAGGGTGGGAGCGCCAGTAGCCGGTGGTGTGTTCAGGGCCGCCATCCTGTCGCTCAGCCCCGATAGGTTACGGGAAAACTCCTTCATGTGGTCCATGAGAGCCTGTAGAGTAGCGTCATGCTGTTCCAGAAGCGCGGTCTGAGCCGCGACCGTCTGTGGCAGGGTGTGTGGCTCTGCTGGGTTCATTCTGGCCAGATCGTACTGTTATGTTCCGGTCGGACAACCCAAATGCAGGCACACACGTACAGTTCACAAAAACAAGTTTATTTAAATGATCAACTTATAACTGTCGGTTTCTTCGGGGATAACGAGGGGTAGCAGGGTCCGGACCGGGTTGAGCTGGAGCGTGACGAGCTGAAGGACCGGCGAGGCTCAGGGATGATCGAGGAGGGGCGAGAACCGGACTGGAGGTAGGACGGGAAGGATCTGCGGTGAACAAAGGAAACAGGTAAGTACATACATAAATCCAAACTCTACGAACGCGAGACGTATTACTAACTGTAGTCAATGTTACGATCTGGCGTCGAGGAGCAGGCTGCGGTGCTTCTTATTTCCTCTTGATTGTTCACTCGGCTCAGCTGGGCTTGCTTCGCCGGCGCTCCCGCACACCTGTCTCCTCTCTGCGAATCAGTAGGGGCGGGGGAGCCCGGCACGGAGGCCACGGCCAACTGTGCCGAGTCCTGATCCCCCGTGACATCCAGTGTGCCCCAATCCCAGCTTACTGCGCACAGCCGTGACTCAGACTCTCCGCTCAGCAGATTAGCTGTATTAAGCCGCTCCTCTGAGGCTCAGACCTATACTGCTAAACTTCAATCCAGGATTTTCTTTTTGCATCCTTCAGTTACATTAAAATATTTTTTAAAACATCTCTTAATCCTTGTTTGGTTCATTTTTAGAATGACATTTACCAGACTAACAAATTGTCCATTTTCTGTGGAGTGTCACTTAAGTATGGTGCATTGTAACTGTTAACCCGAGCATTAACAGTGATCTTCTGTTGGAATGTTATTGTTGTCCCTATACAGTACATTGTTAACTTTCATTGTGTAGGATTTTAATCAGATGGATTTTCATTATCAGCCTGATGTCATTTGCTAAACCTAAAAGCTTATTGTTACGAGTCAAAATAGGATTAGTAAAATTGTGTCTCTGCATTTCCACGGATGAGCCTTAAGCAAACATCATGAACATCAATGATAAAGCTATTCATGACATTTTGGACACACAATTTAATATTAATATACTAAATGACAAAGCTTCAAACATTTGATAGTAAAATGATTATGTTTTCCAGATTGTTACTGTACCACAGCTTCTACTTAAATCTGAACCATAATCCAAACTAAATCCAAGCCTTTGTAATGATCTACTTGTTTTTTTTATGTATTTTTTGAGTATTTGTTTGCAAAGAATAACCTAAACCATTTGCAGAGAGAAAATTAATGAATTATTTTGTCGCCATTTATTTATTAAACAGCGTGAAGTTAGGGGATATTATGGATATTTTTAGGAAGCGGGGTAGCATTGGCCAGTTACTACTTGTTAATGCCAGAGTCTGGAGAACGGTCAGTCCATCCAGAGCTTCCTGTGTCCACCAAAAAAGATAGACCTAAAAAAAATATTTTTATATATTGCAAATTTGGGCAATTTTTTGTAATATTCCAAGGTTTTGTTGAACTATGGAGAAAACTGGGTCATCCCTGTTTCACTTGTCAATGACTTTCTGCTGTTTTAAGGTGCGCATCATGGACTTTTCAGGTAAATTCTGGCACGGATCCAGTTGGAAAGTCACAATAATTCAGACTAATGTTGTGTGTATTATGTATAATAAGGTAAAGTGACTACATTTTTTTGGTTGTCTAAATTTTGAAAATCAAGGAATTTTTTCCAAGAAGCAGGATGTGTTTTAAAAAAGATTTCAAAGTAACTGGGATCTCCCGTCCAGAAACTCTTCTGGTGAGTCACTGAACCACAGCTGGGGTCAGTTGAGCTGAAATGACCTGCAGCACGCACTTTGATAAAAGCCTTTTCAGTATGTTCTATAATTTAAGACTAGACCGTTTTTTTTAAAGATACTCTGTATCCATCTTTGACTGCGCAACACCTACCCTCCTCGTCACTATGGTAACCTGCAATAATAATACAGTCCAGGCAGATCAAAGAGAATGGAGAAGCATATCAGTGATGCACAGTCCTGTTAGTCAACTGTTTTCTACTTTCCTGCTGCGACAAAATGAAACGAGCACACGTTTGTGACGAGTCTATGTCAGCGCGGATTAGATCTCAGGTACAAAGCATTGCAGTATATTTTAACACTTTATTAACTGGGAAGGCATCTTAAGGTCTTTTAAATACACAATAAATGTACTTTTCTGTCTGATCTCTCTAACTTTATAATATATTTGTTTTCTGTTGTACTAAATAGAAATGAATTTGTTCCTGAATAAGAACAGGAAACATATTGTATATTCCGAAATCTTTTCCATAAATGACATCCGGTGCTAGACTTTGATAATGCAAGTTTTTAAAGGTGCTTGTAAGTGCAGATCTTATTTTGATACGTTCCGGATACCAAACTACTTTGTGTTTGTGTCTGCAGTTTACATTATTTCTCATACTTATTTCACTGAGCATGTGCAACTGGACAATAAGTACATAGATTAGTCAGGCGAGGAGACAAGTTTGAAATTTCAAGTTTCTCAAGAAAAATGCTAGATGCTAGTTTCTAGTTTGACGGTCAACCACAGTTTTAAACTAGATTGTGTCTGAATCAACACTTTAATCATCGGTCACTATATAGTGATTATGCTATTTTGTAGTGGTGTCCGAATGTCTAGTGACTGAAATGTAGTGCCCTCAAAGTTTCCCACAATGCATCAGTAGTGAGCAGGGATGGTCATAATGCTTTTCGAATTGTAGGAGAAGAGCAGCCAGAGCAGCACAACGTCTTTAAAATGAACACAACAGATTTGAATAAAACAAGTTAAAAGTTTGACCTTCTGTGGAAACTTAGTCTGTCGTAAATATTTCTTAATAAACTGTTCTGATGTTAAATCCCTAACGTTAGCTGAACATGACCTGATGGAGATAAGAGAGCTAATTCTTGAGGCAGAAATGAGTTGAAATAATCCAGTCAGTTTAGGTCATTAATAGGACAAGAGTTGTAAAATAAAACACAAGAATATTTATATGTTTTATTTATTTTATTATCACTTATCAGCAGTCACCACCAGCATGTTGTCGAACTCGCTGTGAGGCAACACTGCTTACCACTGTGCTATTATTAGTATTGTATTAATGCTTATATTACTAGTCCTGCAAATTATACAGAAGTCTATTATCAGCTTTTTAATTTTTACATGTACACCAGAGTCATGTGACTAACCTCAACAATTCGTAGATTCGGACACAGCCATAGTATCACATCCACTATAAACAACCGGTAAACTGTAATTATTTGGGTGTAAGTAGTCAGTAGACTGGAGAAAAAGAGTGTGACCATTCATACTGAGGCTCAAAACATAGATGGCGAGTGATGCTGCTGTTCTGTGGATTTGAAGTGGCTCAGTCAAAGTCCTTTCTCTTAGTTACTTGTTGATGTGGACAAATGAATTGGCCACTATCAACAATGCAGCCAGTGAAAAAAATAGGTAGCCTTACCTCAAAGGACTCTATTTGTACTTTACTACAACCATGATCATTTTTTATGTTTTGTTTACTAAGACTGAACCATCTAGTGTTGTCATTATATACATACATTATGTATTACGTATCATCTAACACAATATTCTTCTCTTGTCCCATCAGGCTGCGTGCTGACAGTGACCGGGCGTCTCACATTCACCAGTAACAGGTCCATGGAGATCGAGGTGTTGGTGGATGCGACGTCACTGATTGAGAAAGAGGAGGTGAAGTACCGCGCTGTGTCAGCCTTCTTCACCTACATCTCCCTGGACAAAGACAACAAGCCTCTGCCTGTTCCTCTTCTGAAGGTTGGTGCAATTCCTGGTCATTAAAACCTCAGTCGAGAAATCATTTGGTCCATTTTTTTCCCACACTCCAGCTTCCAGACACAGCAGCAGTCAAAAGCAATAAAACCGTATTCAATAAAGATATATTTCAAATTTAAGGAAAGACTCAAAGTTGGAATTTTTATTATTTTTTATTGAAGTCCATTAAAGATGACTTTAAACTGTCTTTATCTTCAGTAAAGTCAGTAAATTACAAGTGGCAAGAGGCAAAAAATGTCTTCTTTGAATCTACTCTTTATATAACATGTGGAAAAAAGGCACTGGAGTACTTGTATCTGTACTTGGTCTAGACCCGTATTCTCAGTTAAACGTGAACAAATCTGAAGCGGATAATGTTTTATAGGCACTGTGATGTCTGGTGTCTCCTCCCATGTTTCTCTCTTTAATTTGCCAAAACGCTGCACTCCTTGAGTCAGCACTGTCCTGTACGGGGCAGATTTGTGTCGACCTGTGGGTGCCTGGATGCTGATGTCTGGCTGATTCAGCACTCTGTCTTTGAGGCTGGAAAGTGTGTGTGTGTGTTTCTTTAATGTGGAGTCAGGAGCCGGGCCGCCGCCTGCTGTTAGATCCGATGCTGCAAAACACAGTCGTCGATGTTGTGCCTCCTCGACACTCTGTGCATGTTCAGAACCATCTGTTCACCTCAGCAAATTTAACTTTTTTACTTGGCTCTGTTCATCTTTGTGACAGTCCCACTTACAATCATTTAAAACTCTTGTTAGGACTGCTGTACATTTAACTTGTCATCTCCCAATACCACCCTTTACTGAAGGACTTAAGAATAAGTACTGATAAGAGCACTTAACGTGAGTAAATGTCATGATCGGGACTTGTTTTGAAAGTGACATATTTTTGTTCCTCTTGACACTTTCAGAGAGCATTATTTACAGTTTGCTTTCCTCTTCATCATCTTAATTCAGAGTAAATATGTCCAGAAGGTGACAAATAGAAAAAAAGGCAAACAAAAACTTAGACATTATTTAATAAAGTACATGTATATTAATATCATGTGAGGTTAAATGAGTACAATAGTATTGGTATCGGCCTCTGGACAACCGCACATGGAAAGGTCTTGTCCAGTATTTGGTTTAAGACGGTCTATAGTACAGGTAAGAGCCAATGCCACAGTTTGGAATGTGTAATACCTAAAAGTACTGCATTTTTTATATACCCCCTTTTCATGAAATGTGACCCTCTTAAAAGGAAATATTTTACTGTGAAATGTTTCATAGTCACAGCTTTTCTTGACTTTTTGTTCACACAGATCCAATTATAAACTAATTTGAACATTGTGTCAGAAGTCACTTTGACCTTGTGTCTGCTCCTTTCTGTTGAACACGGTGTTTTAGAAACACTTAGTGGCAGTTTCATTACAAAGCAGTAGTTCTGTGCCCAAATGCCGAAGAGAACATTTCATTTGGCAGCAGTTCTCTGGCTCCTTAAAAATATCCTGAGTGGTGCCCGCTCCACATTTTAACAGAGCAAATAACGGGTCATTATTATTCACTCAAGTGCATTCACAGAGTTTGTACTGAGTTAATCGTTATACTTCAAGTACTTTCAGAGAGAGGGAACATTAAAAGTTACACAGCCCTCAGCACAACATACTTTCATTGATTAGTGTTTTAGTAATTGGTCCTGAGCCTGGTCACTATGAAAATGTCTATGAAAAAGTCAGTCACGTTTGTTTTGGATTCAGACATAGAGCACTCTTGAGTTTAAATCAGCATCAACTACTTTATTGTTTCAGAAGGCATTGTCGTTATTAGTCATAGTGAGCCAATAAAAAATTATGAAAGGAATAATGTTGGTCATTTTGTGGGTAATGAACATTAATAATGACAAATCTTAGCATTTACATTTTTCTAATACATTTTTTTTTTTTTTTAAATGCGTCATCACTGTTTGCCTTTAGAGCTGTCAACGTCCACATTTCCATTTTACAAAAAAAATTGCTTTTGTTTGCCATTGTCTGCCTTTCTCCTCCTCATTCATTACCTGGCTCTCCCTCCGTAATGATCAGCTTTTGTTTTAATGACAGAGAACGGCTTTGATGAATAGAGTCATTATAATTTTACTGTTCACCTCGATTTTATGAAAAGAGAAGCTGGAAAAAATACCTCCTGGTGATTTTAATAATTCATTTTTCAACACTATAAATGGGAGTCTAAATGGAGCAGCTGCCAGGTCTGTGATGAAACATGTCAGATAAACAAGGACCAGAATAGACAGTGTTGGACTGAAATATAGAGGAGGCAGAATTAGACCGAATGCTTTTGTGTTAGAGACAAACACAGAGCTGTTGAATGCATGTGTAGGTTGTAGGTTTGTGTTTGTAACAGCGGGCTTCGTGTGTAGCTGTGCACGTGTTTGAACAGATCACTGAGCACAAATGTGTTCATGTTTATTTATACGGGCGAGAGAATGAGGACGAGGCTATTTCTGGATTCAACAGTTAATTCAGGGCTGAGACACACTGAGATTGACAGAATGATTCTGAATGAGTGAGTCTCATCCTTTGTCCTTGTCTCAGACGCCACTCTCATCCAAAAGCAGCTGAGAGACCTCTCCAGCTTCTCTTTTATAAAAAAAAGTAAAACCGTACCCATTTTTTTGCAACAAAATACTAATGCATTACACCAAACTGAAGTATAGAGTTTAACGTCAGCTTAGCTGCGTCTTCAGAACAACACTTATCTCATCCTCGTTACACATTACTTGATTGAAAATTCAGATTTTAGAGTTCAGTTTACAGATGCTTGAACGCCATCTTTCATTTGAATTTTATTTAGTTTATTCCATATTTGTACATGGGTATGAGTTTCCTATTTCTTGGCTGAGAATCTTTTTAGGTTTTTTTTCCCACATATTTACAGTACTTTTAATACTTTTAAATTATCAGTCCTTAATTTATTATTTTAAAAAAGAGCTGTCAATAAACTATTTAGCTGCAACTAATGGTTTTCAGCATCTACCCACGTTAGTGTAGTTTATAATTTAGTCTTTAAAGAACACCAGAGCTGCAATTTGATGCAGTTCCATTATTCTGTAAACAGTGCAGTAAGTTTTTGCAGGAGTTTTACCAGATATACTTTATTCATTTATTTATTTTAATAATAAGGGTAATAAGGGTGGTAAGGGTATGCACTTGAATGTAATATACATACATTTTGGGAGCCACTTCATCTTTATCAAATTTGGCACAGTGGCAGAGTGGTTAGCACTCTTGCCTCTCAGCAAGAAGGTCCTGGGTTTGATTCCATCCAGGGCAGGGCCTTCCTGTGGAGTTTGCATGTTCTTCCCCGTGTCTGCTCCGGTTTCCTCCGGGTACTCCGGTTTCCCCCACCACCAAAACATGTGCAATAGTCCCCTCACACAGGACTCCCCTGCAACAGAGATTTGTAATCTCAGTGGGACTTTCCTGGATTAATAAAAGTTAAAACAAATTAATTAATTTCTACCAATTAAATTAAGTAAATTAAGTCAAAATGATCTTTTATACAATTGTTTTTTATATGCACTAATTTGCCAACCTAGATATTTAATATTGCCGGTTTGCTTTTACTTTGGTCTATTGCCAAAACAGTAGTTATGTGTTTTGCATTGCTTCTCTGTTTATGTTTTCCTTTTTTGAGCTGTTTCTCTATTAAAAGACATATTTAGCGCTCTATATATTGTTTCTCTGTTTTTTCTCAAGCTATTAAACTTCCTTGAACTTCGTTTGACAAGCCAATGGGAGCGCTCCTTTTTTGAGCATGTGATTTTTACAAGCATGTGATTGGACAATGGCCATTCTCATTTATTTAAATCCTGTATAATGAACCAATGGCATCATAAAGCCTTTTTCTTTTTTTCTTTTACAATTTATTGCTTTGACAATCTTCTATTTGGTGTTTAAACCATTTTCCCACCTAGAAAACAAGTCAAGTACAGTCTGTTTAAGCATACTTTTTTATAATTTATTAATAACTTAAGACAAATAATTGGTCAACATTATCAAAACATAACATTTCTTTGTGGGTTGTGTTGCTTTGAAAGGATTTCCAGTGCCAGAAGTGGCCACATGGGGAGAATCCAAGGAGCATTGCAATGTTCATTTTATTATTAAATCTAAATTGTTTTGTTTCCAGCAAATCTGGGGGTCATTTGAAATTATTCAAATGAGTCACACATAGACCACATACAAATCGAGAGTAGGGATGCACCGATACCAATACCGGTATCTGGTATCGGCCTCGATACCACATTTTCAAAAGTACTTGTACTCGTTAAAAGTCCCCCGATACCGGGGACGATACCACGGTCTGAGAAATGTCTATGTTTGAGCGGCGTGTAAGGGTTTAATCACAGGCGCCGAGTGCCCGCCCCAGGCTTCGGCTGCAGCTCAGAGCGGGAAGAACGAAGGCGAGACGAGACATGTCAGCCGCGTGGAACTATTCCAAAGTGAATGAAGACGACAAAACAAAGGCAGACTGCAAATTGTGCTCAGCAAAATTGTCCAGAGGAGGCTCAAAAGGTAAAGCTGTAAAGCTGTTACCTGTAAATTTAAATCATGTTTTTTTTATTAAGTACTCGGCATCGGTATCGACGAGTACTGAAATGCAAGTACTCGTACTCGTTTTCCAAAAAAGTGGTATCGGTGCATCCCTAATAAAGAGCATTCCTCTTTTTTATTCTTTCACAATTAGAACAAAGGACATTGAAAAAAGATCTTCCTTTGTGTGGTGGCCTGTTAAAAACACCTCTAAAGGTCAGACATCTTCTTGAAATTTTCATGATATTGTGGTGCAGTTGTTTCCAGAAATAGTCCCATGGAAATGACATCTGTGGCTATTTTTGATTGCAGGTGTTTTTCCCTTCGTTCGCGCATCCTCACTTTGTCTCGAGTGAGCTCGCTGCTGTTACTATTTTTACACTTTCCCTTTTTAGCTTGACGGGGGCTCTGTACCCGATGTGTTTGTGTGTTTGTGTGTGAGAGAGAGAGGGGGGGGTGGACTGTCACTAATGTTAGCACACACAGTGGGGAATGCTGAAGTGGGGAAAGAGGACAGCCTGCGGTGAGGGGAGGACAAGGGGATGTCTCTCTGAAAGGTCCCATGTTCACGCTGCGCTGCCATGGAAGTCATGGACAATGCCTCAAAGCTTCAGTGTTTGTTTTATTTCTAGGGCATTTAAACTGTGAAGGTATGCCTTTAGGCGGTCATTCACTCACTGTGCCATACGACAAGCCACAGATACATCGAACAACAGTGTTTCAGTGGCACGTTATATTGCAGCTCAGTAATTTAACCATAACCAGTGGTTATGGTTAAATTACTGAGCTGCAATATAATGTGCTCTGCAATAATGTCTGCTGGGTTGACTTAGGTTCATAGTAATAATATGTTACTGCACTGACATTATTACCTGGAAACACGATGGTTGTTTCTGAATAATGGCATTTCTGTGTAGAGTTTGAATGTTCTCTCTGTGCTTTGGGTTTCCAACACAAATTTATAGCATAGCTATTAGCATAATGGATGTCAGTTCCTTTCTGTGACTTTTTAGTACTCACTGTATTTTTGTACATGCATAGGTTAGCACCCTTAATTAAATGTAACTTTAAGTCCTGGGTATTAGATTTAATCACATGCCCCAACCCACTTAGTAAACTTGCATTTCCAAAAGAATTAGAAATGATACAAGTGTCCGTGTTATTTGTCCTTTTCTTTAAGTATTGGCAGCCAACATCTCTTGTATGTTGTCTGATGCTCACACTGACTGTGGCTGGATAGGGTCATGAATGAAACCTTAGCTGCAGTGCTCACTTACACTTTCCAAATTAATAATACTCAGAATAAGTGCGAGTACAGCTGAGGTTAATTAATTTATACCGAACCCATTGCGGTTTAATCCACCATGCGTCTCCTTTCTTGTCCATTTCTCTTTCCTTTCATCTTTCTCGCTCTTCTTCATGCCCCCCACCCCACCACCCCATCCTTCGCAGGCAGAGACTCAGCTGGCCTCCCCTGACACGAAAACAAGCCCGGTTGTCATGGCAACCTACTACAGTCCACATGAAGCGATGCACAATTTATTTTTAGATGCCTTCCATTCGAGACAATCAGCAACGGGTTAACGGGTCTGCTTGTGCCGGAGTATTTCTGACTCTGTGGAGCAATCTGCGGCATGCCACAGAGCACAGCAGCATCTGTTCCTGGGCTTCATTAGAAATATTTCACTACTACTACTGTATTTCTTTATTTCCATACAAGCGCTGAATGTGATAAATGAGGCCAAACATAGCAGCCAGCATTGGTGCAATCTGTTAAAAGCACAGCGAACAGCCGTGGCCAATTGGCAGAGCTTTAAACAATGCAGATTTGTAAAGCAAACAACTCCTTGTTCGATCCTCTTTCACAGTGGGATATCATTAGCTGCAGTTTCTTTCCAATGCCCATAATGGCCCTCAACTTACCACAGAGGTAGTTTGTTCCGCTTGATTAAATGTAAGCTCACAGTCTTATGCATTTAGAGAAACAGTCCTGAGCATGTGGTGCTTTTGAATACAAACATGCCTCACTATTAAAAACTGCATCACTGTAACATGTTTCTGCAATAATCTATTTTCAACAAATTATCTATCATTTTGTTTTTTACTACATTTTAGTTATGAGAAAGAAAATTTGTCAGGATAAATATATTTAATAATATTTTACCTGATGGTGCAATGCACATTCTCATCTGACGAGTCTTCCACAGAAAACCTTTTCAAAATTAATTTTAGATGAACAAACTCTCAGTAACCAAATATCACAAGAAAAGCCTTATCTGAGCGCAATACCACAGTCTTTACATTAATAACAATATAATGGTCACTTTATCTTTTTTTAAATATAAATTCTGTATTTTTTGCCCTTTTTGCCTTTATTAACAGTTTGACACTAGACTAACAGAAAAGAAAAGGCAGGATAAAGAGAGAGATGACATTGGGCAAATGACCCAAGATTCAAACTGGGTTTACCGTGTTCTTGCGTATTTGCGAGTGCTCTACCAACTATTACCCCTCCATGTCACTTTTTCATCAAACCTAAAACACACCTATAAACGGCCAGTGCTGCCACAAGATTGGTCCAAACCAGCTGCAGTTCGAGTAAAATCTCACAGCCTTGAAGGGAAAAAGAACTGAAGTCATAATCTCACAAAAAGTCTGCTGCTGTTAATCTAAGTGGTCCCTGTCAATGTAACTTGTGGTTTTAGATTGTATAGACTCACAATACTTTAATAGTTTATTTATATATTCCTGTAAAATAAAAGAACCTTTGATTCCACCAACATTTACTTCTAAGTTTTAATTGGTGAACTGAAGATTGTTATCCAGTGTCTCTCTCTATTTTCCACTTATTGACTCTCTCCAAAAAGCTGCTATTTTTCTCCAGCAGGTCCCTCCGAGCCCTCTGCTGGTGTTGGGACACTTTGGCATTTGGAAGTGCCACTGATGCCCTGTGCCTGCTCTAATAACAGCTTGTGCCAAAACAGAAGTGCCCCTGTGGCATTGTCTGAGCTCAACACTGTTTCAGGCCTCGTCCTTTCCTCAGATTTGCCCCTCTGGGTTTGTCACACCTCATTCGTCTGTGTACCTAATAACCCGCCACACGCAGGTGAGACAGACAGATGTTTTTCTTGGCTGACACTGCGGACTCTGGAAACACTCGCTTGTTTTTGGAAGACGTTCAAATGAATACTTCATGTGTTCAGTGTGGGCCATCCTGACTGTGTTAGCGCCATGTTCATGTTATCCTAGTGTTTAATCATACAGTTGGAAAAAGTCAGCGGAACTACTTTTAAGATTTTATTAATGTGTTTAAGTCAAGAAATATAAAGAAAATACTAGTTTGAAAATGTGTCAATGTGAATAAATTAATTTATTGAACATTTAGACAAAATATGACAAATAATGGCACAATGTCATTCTTTCCTGCAGCACTTAACCATATTATGGGCCTTTTTGTGTTTATGTAGGTAAAGGTATTGGGGAATTTTGGGGAAATAAAGGAAGTGTATAAATGAAATTAGAGCTCTAATGAGTTGACCACCTTAGCTGACACATTTTCTATTGGAAACATAGTCATAGAATCATAAAGTTTAAAAAGATCTTATTTCAAATATATTTTATAATGAGATGAAGGTACTACTAATGTAAATACTATTATGTTTTAGCCAGGTTACTCATCAAGGTTTCAAATATAGCTTCAAACTTCAGATAATGTGCTTTTATAATGTTCTCCATCTCGTGGCTTGGTTGGACATGTTAG
Source organism: Neodontobutis hainanensis (assembly GCA_024349245.1). NCBI lineage: Eukaryota > Metazoa > Chordata > Actinopteri > Gobiiformes > Odontobutidae > Neodontobutis > Neodontobutis hainanensis. The sequence goes on along the minus strand of JALDNG010000081.1, from coordinate 118,464 downwards.
AGTCAGCAGCTGAGATTAATGAGGCTGCGTAATCATTGTTATTAGATCCCAGCCGCTGTGGGAATTACATGTGGACGCCAAAAGGACATTTGGAGCTCCACATTGAATTGTCTCATTACGTTATGCAAATGGGGCCCACACAAACATTACCCGCACGCTAACACATGCTCACTCTGAGGGGAATGCACACAGATAAGAAACATCCATTTGCATATGTGCATGTAATGTAATGTAGGTCAAAGTCTCTGTTTTAGGGCCTGTTTAATTTAAACACATTTAGATATTAATGTCTCATTGGTAATTAAGAAGTACAATGTCATGCAAAGGCAACAGCGCAACTAGAGCAAGGTTATAATTTTGTATTTGATGGATGGGACGTATCAAGGCAATGCATCATTTAAGACGTTTTGTCTATATTTGAAGTTAAAAACCAGAGATGTAGAATAATTGATTTGCTTTATGACAAATTGGCTCTTTACACATTTCTCATTTGTCTGAAGTTGGGATGTAGGAGCTTTTTGGGAGTCTATGAGAGGAGTCACACTAAAAGATTTAGGCAAGAGTATATTATCGTCGGTGCAGGACCTGGGGACAGTAACCACTAATCATCCAAAGTCTCCCCATCCTTCTGTAGGTTTAGGCAAGATAAACTCTTATATAGCATCAGTACAGAGCCATAACAAGGAAAGATGTTGTAGTTTTGTTGTTCTTCAGAGTAAAACCTTTGTGTGAGAGAGGAGAAGGCAGCTGGAGGAGCAGGAGGAGGCAGCTGTTGTACAATATCTTGTTTGAGTTTAAATTGACCTGATCTTACTATCCTGGCTGGATTTGAGTTTGCACACTCACATGACAGATGAGTTCTCTAACCAGCTCATTAAATGTGTGAGTGCGCTTGACAACCCGGTAATGCAGGGAAAGCTGCTTCCTTTTAAATTTAATTTCAGACAAATTGACAGGACTAAATACCGTATTTTTTTAGCCAACCCTCAAATAAAGAGACCTGTCATTGTTCACTAGCAACTTAAAATCAACATTAAATCATGTGGAAGTATATGTTTTAAAATATTTAATTAAATATTAGTCAAGAGGGGCAAAAAGACAGATATGAATGGATTAAAGGAGAGGTAATTATATGACTAATATAAGCTAGAGTCACTTTATTATTAATATGAAACATTCACCAAAGAGGTTTAGAAAAAATAGTGACAAAGATGAATAATGCAATTTCCTGCAGTGCTCTAGTGATAAAGTCAACCTCTTGTGTTGAATATAGTTGTTAATTAATCACAATGAGAAGTGTAAAGGCTCTACAATGTAATTAGTCCATACACTAACTGGACATCAACCAGATTCCAATGTTTAATTATAGCTTAAATGACATGTTCAGTTTAAATCACATTAGTCGTAAAGTGTCCAGAAGCTTTAAATCAAAGAGGATTTTTTTTACTTTGGCTTAATAACAGCAGCCACAATCTGCTGATCATGTGACGTGAAGGAAGTGTCACTGACAGGCCTTAACAGATATGTGATAGTTTCTGTGTTTGTTCTATTAACATGGCCATTTTAAGATCCAAAAGTAGTGAGTTAAATGTGATATCCCCAGCTGCATGTCTCAGACTTTATCAAATGTTTTAAAATACTGAAACTATGTTTTTTAAAGTCAATGAACTGGAATTATCCATTTACTCACAGCTGAATGGCAAAAGCAAAATTGTTCCGAGCAGTGTGTTGATGATTATATAACCAGCAAACGACAAACCAATACAACAACCACTGCATTTTCCTGAAGCTGCTTGAATTTTTAACTGCAGTGTTTTCTGTCCCAACATTATGTCATTCTTTTAATCTGACACTTATGTAATATAGCGTTGACTGCTGAAACTAAATGTACATGTAACTCACTAAAAGCAAGAGGGTAATTAAGGGTTATGTGTCCATCCAACAATCGGATGCATGATAGTGCACAGCTGTTTCCAATCTGTGTAAAAGAAGAAAATGTAGTTAGAACTAGCCTATAAAGCCTATCAATGGCTCATATAGTACTGTCACTGTTGGTGGTGCTGTTTTTGAGGATGTCTTAATTAAACTGTGCATGTTAGGTGTGTGGTTTCAACAGCCAAACTGAGCTAGGTGAAGGCGGTGGATTTGTTTCTGGAAGTGATTTAGAGCTTGCGTCTGTCCTAGAGGCTTCCTCTTCCCACTGCCACTAAACTGAGACATGTAAATATGCATGACATCCTCCTCTGGGAACATCAGGCTGATGACACATGGGCGGCCGAGTGGGTTGGCCCTTTATTGCATCATTGATCCCTTTGGTCTGAGTCTGGGAGGTGGATTTTTTACTGATGGAGACACTGAGGTTTCAATGTGTTAATATTAACCTACTTTTAGTTGAAGTTGTATTAATCTCTTGGACTGTTTTACACCCATTTTCCTATTTGATTTTATTATGGCAGTTATACATTTTTCTTATAATTTGACATGTTCATTAGTGAATAGCTTGTACTTACTGTATTTAGACATTTTATTGCTCTTACGCTCATTAGGATTCGGTCAGCTGCACAGAGGTAGATATGGTATGATATGGTATGGTATGGTATGGTAGCTTATATCCCTTTTCCCCTTTCTTCCATCCATTTGCACTTACAGGCTTACTTCTGTTGTGAAGTAGACTCATTTCCTTTGTGAGGCTTTCTATATTTCCTCTGTAGGCTTTAGGTTTTGTGCAATGACTGTATAAATATGGACTACTCCTGCCCATTGTTTCCCTATTCACCGATGTTGTCCTTACCACAGGGCAATAAAGTGACGGTTACATCCGGTGTTTTTCGGCTTTTCCTGCATATTTAAACAATAGTTTTCAGATAGCATAAATGGACAACTACAGATCTGTCACGTAGTAAAAACTTATCTTTATAGACTGGAGCAATCGTTTGTACCAGGCTGTAAACAAGTCACCATTGGGTTTTTTCCTTATATTTCCGCTTTTGGAGCCTGCCCTCTGGTGGACGGAGGTAGATCTCTGTATATCGCTGTACGGTGCCGCCCTTACGCGAGGACCTTTTAAGCGGTTCCATGAGAGAGGCTTGGGTTCGTGTTGTGGCTGTTGTATTTGTGTAAGTACCGGCAAGTATGGTCCAAGTTTGTTTGTGAAAACATTTTAACCATTGAGGAAATATCATTGGGGCCTCATGCCCACTGAAATTGAATATGTTAATAACTTTATGTAAATAAGAATGTTTTTAACCAATGGTTCTGTCTTTTTTTCTTCTTTCAGATTAAAAACGAAGACGAGCAGAGGCGTTTTGACGAGGGGAAAGCCCGTTACCTCCAGAACAAGGCCAAGAGAATCGGAGTGCAGAAGGCGCTGCAGTGAGGCATCCTTCAACACTTCAACATATACCACCCCACACAGCTCTCCGTGGAAATAAAACCCTCTGTTTGTTGCTCAGTAATTGTAGCCTACAGTTAAAGCTTAACTTGTGATTATTTTTTTTATTTATTTACCAAAGCGTTGGCTTGTAGTCTTTGTGTAAAACAATTTTATTTATTATACTGATATATTTATCTATGTATGAAGAAAAAAGCCATGGGTTTTGAGAGTAACGACACGTGACTGTCTGATCGAGGATTTAATGAGACGCACAATGGCATCTAAATGTTTGCTGCACTCACTTGATAATTTAAATGTCGCCTAATACCCTCTTTGTTCAGATTGTTGCAGTGTGATCACATATAACTCTGTCATAACGAGCTAGATTAGTTTATATGTGGAGTTGTTGAGCTTTATGGGAAGTGTAGTCCAAGTCCAAGAGTTCTGTAGTTTTTATCTGAAGAAGCCCAAAGACGTGCCTCCAGCCTCCAGCTAATGTGGGGTGACTGCATTTACAAATCTTAATAACAGATTTAACCTGTAAATCTTCCCAAAATCAATCAAAAACAGTAAACTCAAAGCTTTACATGCACTTTTGGTTATGAGATGACGAATGACGAGACACATGCACATGACAAATTACTGCGTTCTGTATTTTATCATATTACTGAAACTGCAGCAAACCTAGCACTGTTGAATGGCAAAGCTGCTTACAGGCATGGCTTATACATTTACAGAATCACAGGGACACAAAATGGCAAATAAACCTGTCCTGACATGTGACTAGAGCAGTAGGTGATGAAAAAATAAAACTGTTTGAGGAATACAGCATCCCACAGCGACTGTAGTGTAGCGTTAAAACTTCTGAACCACCAACACAATAACTAGCTGCGTTAAGCCTGAAAGTGCACACAGAAGTAATTTATGAAATGAAGATAGGTTTCACACTTACTAAGAAATAACTATAGCTCTGTAAAACCTCAACTTACTTTTAGATTCTTTTAGAAGTTATAAACAGTCTAAATTACAATGTTCATAAGTGTACACTAGACTGCAATACTGCGAGTGTCCACTAGTGTTGTTAACAGAACAGAGTGAGCTGTACCATTTCCAGGACTTATAATATATCCAAGTATTGAGCATAGATCTGCAACAAACATGACACTGTTTTGATATTTTACTTTTGTTCATCAAGATAACATTGTGGCCCATAGTCATAGTTGTGGCCCACTAGAGGTGTCCGTTTATTTAAAAAAGGGAAAACTTGAACCAAAGAGACAATCTTGCCAGATGCAGTTGATACAACATGCTACGCTAACTATTTGTGCTACTTATAATTCAAGTATTGTATTGTCATTGCTGCTAGATGCAGTAAAATACTACTGATCTTTACTTATTTTATCTACTTATTGCACTGAAGGACAAAAACTCACCAAACAGTATGCTTCGTTAATGATACGGATGAAGGGGATTTGGTTCTGAAAATACATGTGTAACTCCCTGTGACAGCTCAGTACGGGGCTCTGATGAAGACTGTGCATCTAGAGACGTAGCAGTTTGTCGAGTATGAAGATGTTGCGTTGAGCGTCAGTGTAAAGCGATGAATAAGGAAGTGTATATTGTTGAATAAAATATCGTGAGTCCTGGCTTTCGTCTTGTGTCCTTGCTTGATGATTCAGGAGGATGGTGATGTCATTTTGTTGAGCAGGCCTTGGCGAAGAGGACACACACGAGTCGGCTTTTCAGCACTTCACAGAGAAATGGGGCGAGCTCGAGGGGTTTGAGTCAACTGGCATCTCTCCCACGCCTATCTGGCCATCCCGTTCATCACTTCCCTCTGCTCTGTGTGCTCCTCCTCTGAGTGTGTCTGGCATGTTCTGACTCCTGCTTTAACCTCACTCTGCTCCTTTTCTGTCACAATTACAAGAATGTGTAGCTTTCCACTAACACAATCAGACAGACCACACATTAAACACTTTTGGTCACAATAGAGACCATGACAGTTAGATAAATAGTAACTAAAAACTGTTTTGGTTTGCTTTTTGGATTTCCGTGTGTAGATGGTATGTACGTATTCATGTAAGCCATTTTATCTTGTACTTGTCATTCAGTGGTAATTGAAACATATATTCACACATTAATTAAATCCCCACTTCTTCCTGTGAGGGGTCGCATGTGACATGAGCCTGTCCCAGCAACTTTAGGCCTGAAGCGGGACAAACCCTGGACAGTGACGGACACTGACCGACAACCATTTACTCATTCATTCACTAGGAACACTTTAGAGTTGCCAACTGATCTGTACATGCATGTCTTAGGACGGTGGGAGGAAGTCGGAGTACCCGGAGAGAACCCACAGTAACACAAGGAAGGCACACAGACTCCTCACAGAAAGACCAGAGTTGGCCGAGGATGTTTAAATTAGCCTTAAGCTACTGTAAACATTTAGTACTTACAAATAAGAATAAGGTAATGTCTTTGTTTGTATATCTGAAAATAGAATGAAAATATAACCCTATAACCCATATTTTCTATAAATTAATGAATACATGAAACATACATACAGACATGCATACATACATAACACAACAATTATCCTCATTCAAATCTACTGTAAATATGGTACAATAGAGAAAAAAGGCAAAATACAATAAAATATTGAATAGCCCCCAGCTTCTCTAAATTAAACAACACTTCTTTTAAATAAAACTTAATCATGCCCATTGTCTAGAAGTAACCTTCATCGAACTATTCTTAAAATGCTCATAAGACTTCAGTGTCAATATGTGATATTCAGATGAGCCTAACACACTATTCACTGCATTCACCACAGGATCCTAGCGCCAACAGTCTTCTCACTTCTGCTGTAAACAGCTGTGGTTGACTCAAAGCTTACACACTTCATTCAAAACACAAGATTTGTTATGTTTAAGACTGAAACTTGTAAACCTCTTCACTACCTGTCGACTGTTTCTTACCTTCACATCCTCTGTCAACATCTAATTTATTCTTGCCTCTTTGCACACAGCGGGAGGAGACAGAGCTAAGAATAACTCCATGTGTGTATCTTCACTGTAATTATCACCTATAGAAAAGAGCTGTGACTTAAAGGAAAAGCCATAAAAGCATTTCCAAACATCAGATTAATAGAGGGCATTACAACAAAGTGCTCATTAAACAGCTGACTGCTGCAGGGACAGTTCCTGAGTCATGTAACGAGTCTCACATGTTCAGTTATTTGGTTGCATTTGTTTTATTTGCTCGACTCTGGAGCATTCGTAGACACGTCTGATTTATTGAAGACTAATTTGAGCTCAAACCCAAAATGAAACTATAACAGTTAAAGCCCACTGAGCCTGTGTTGCACAGAACACTGCCACTTAATCTTAGAGAAAGCACTGTTTCCTCCTCCTGCGGTTTTCTGCAGTTGATTTGTCATTGGATCTTGAAGGTTATTGTTTTCCGTGTGTCCCTTAAGCACAGTATGTGTGCTTTTCATTCCCCCATGAAAATAAAGTTAGTCTCAAGCTGCACCAGGGGGAATAAGTCTATTTTTAACCTCAGTGAAGAGGAGAAAGGAGAGTAGAGGGAGGCAGAACATAATACAGGAGACAGTATCCATCTCAAATGGCAGCACTATCCTTCTGGGAAATACGAGCTTATTGAAAAGCGTCGCCATAAAGTGGATCATCAGCACAGACATCTCACCAGTCCCAAAAACGTAAAAGAGAAATATTTTCTAATCGTTCTCAACAATGTTCATTGCTGTCCTCAGACATTTCAGCTGGTAGCAGCTGTTTTTTATAGACACAAAATGGTAACCATGGTTACTTATGTGAGACTTGAAATGGAAGAGATGACATTATCAGAAATAGAGCTTTCTCTTGCAGCACAAACCAGAGAAATTTAATATTAAAGGCCATTAAGACAGCCCTGGACTGAAGGGGTCTATTTTTGTCAATGCAGTTATACATTTAGAAACTTAATTCAATGATCTAACATTCTACAAGAATCCTTTACAAACCCAACAGTTAATATTAATGTTAATGTCTGTGCACATTGACCCTCTGCCTGTGGCTGTCAGGACCAGGCAAAAGGACTCACAAAGCAGATCCCACAAAAGACAGAGCTTTTAAGATCTTTATTTTCCGAGGCAAAGGTACAAATCCGAAATCCAAGAGACGTAATCAAAAAACAAGGTGAAGGTCAAAAACACTGGATTCAAACAATACACTAAGAACTGCTGGACAGGTCACAGTGGGGTAAAGACAATCTGGCACAGGACAGGGGAAAACACAGACTATAAAGGGAACACAATGAGACACAGGTGGAACACAGGTGGAAAGACACAAGGGCAGGAGGACAATCTGGAACACAAACAGGGGTTAGTGATTTCACAATAAGACACAGGAAATGAAATACATACATAAGCAGACTAACACACAACACTAGGACATGACAGTGGCCATGTTTATCAAAAATAACATTAAATCTTTCTATTACAGCTGTGTTCAGTCTTTGTGCCCTTTACACAATTTACCTCCCACTCTGAAAAACAGCTCCCAATGAAAACTGCAAAATCTTAGTTATTCATGTTGTCAATTAAAATGTCCTATGCAAATTTACATCTGCCTTTTGTTGGGCCTTAGTTAGACCAATCTAAAATGTGAATACAGTTTGTAGAACCAAAACAATAATGACACCAAAGAGGACTGTCAGGCTGTAAGCTATTTTCTATCAACAAATAATGAAAATAAAATAAATAAATAAATAAATATATACTAAAAGGTAACGTGTCCTTGCATTTGAACAAATGGACTAGCGTGACTGACAGGGAAACCTGAAGATGAATGTTGATCCATGAGAAAAAACATTAAGGATTTTGAAGGAAGGCTAAAAAGAGAAAAACGATTATCTTTCCAGACCAATTGACCTGTTTTGCATGACGTCCACGTGGCAAAGGAGCAGTTTCCATCACTTTTTTGACAGCCCAGGCTTTAATTTTCCACAAAAGACAAGACACAGAATCTGATCTGGTGCACATTATACATCAAGGTCACCCGCAGAAATAAGTCTGTCAATATTTGTATGAGACGAGCAACTTGGCAGAGGTTGTAGATGCTCAAAGCCTTCAGACTTACTCACCAAACAACTGTGCTTTCTGTTGTTTTGGATCACCTTCACACAGTCCTACACCCAGCCCTCCTCTGTTTTCTGGGCTCTGAGCCAACTGGGCTTTCCTTTTTCGAGGACTAGTTGATGGGACGTATACTTCGTCTCGCCTGGAACCTCCCTATTTGCTGCCACAGGGGACCGAGCGGGGAGTAGGCTACAGCTAAAACTGGGCTACACTGAGGCAGACAAGCTCCTCCATCACAGCAACGTGGAAATCCAGCGAGGACAAAGCAAAAGAAGCCACGGCACCAGTGGAGCGTGGAGGGAGCAGAGCCAGTGGGCGGGAAGGCCTTCTGTTAGATTTTACTTCCAGGTCACCAGCTTAACACGGGACAGGGCCAAGAGACAGGCAGTCCCTTTATTTTATCCAACTCCAAATGTCTCCAAAGTCAAACAATGTTATACAGCAGAGTTGAATTCTGAAATGATTCTCATTTATATCAAATATGTCCCAATTTCTCCAACATGGAATAAAACCATAGTGCATCTCTTTTAGGACTTTGTTACCAGAAGAAATGCTGAGGCTCAAAAACTCTGCTGTCTAAGTAAAAGTATACTGTCAGTCTCTTCAAAAACAAAATGCAAATGACTAACTAGAATTTAGATTATTACAAAGCTTGTTTCCATGACCTGTACATTATCATATACAAAGTATGTATATGTCTTTGTAAATGTGAAGATGGAAAAGATGCAATGTAGTTTTAAGATGCATACATATATTTGGAAAGTCTGTCACACATTAGAACATTATTATTCATGACCTCAGTGCTTTGTATGGCCTTCAGGTACAGCCTTTGGACCTATATTTAAACATCGTGTAGGTGGGGGAGGTTGTTTAGTTTCCAAGATGGTTTGAGGAAATAGGTGGTGACAAAATGAAGAGACTTTGTGTGGCTCCACATTACTATCTTACTGCTTGTGTCTCTGTTCCTCAATAATATGTGCATTAAAACCTGTAAACAATATGAAGGTGTCAGAACAGCTTCCTGATTGTTCAGCCGTAGAGTTATATCACACACAAGTCTTGTTTAAAACACACACCTGGCTCCTCGCAGTCAGCGCACCTTCTGATCAGAAAATGTCACAGCGAAAACGCAAATCTGTTTGACAGTATTCAATTAAAACTCCTTAACTCTAGGTTTAGGGAGACAGTCACAGTGACCTCAAAGAGATTCAGTTCCTTCAGCTGATTTATCCAAGAACATGAGGCACTGTCTCGAATAAAAAAAGTCTGAAGTTAAAGTTCCTAATTTAACCGTTTGAACATTTTTCCAAAGCAGAAACTCTTACAACCATGTTGGGTCATTGGTTAACCATTTTTATTGCAGCACAGCAACAGTGTACTTTTGGGATTGATACTTAAGGTAGGTGTTTAAAGCAATATATGTTCAGGTTGTATGGATGTATTTTAGAAGTATATTCACCTCATTAAAAGCCACTGGCCAATCAAGGTTGAAAGGTTAAAAGGTTTTGTTTCCTTCTTCAAACATGTATTCATTCACCACTGGATCCACAGAGGAATCAATAATCGTATAGTGTTTCCCTAATGTTCATTTTATTCTAAACCATCCAAATTGAACTTGTTGCTGATGTAACCAAAACCCATTTAGTCAAACCAGGTTCATTTTGTTTCAGAGCTGTTTTGTGAATCAAATAATCTGAACAAAGCAGACCCTGGGAGTGCAGTAGCTTTAGCAGAGTATTGACCGGATCAGCTGGGAAGCCCTGGGGAAATATCCTTCCCGCCTGAGAATCCAGAGGAGCTTCTGACTGAGCAGTCTGTGGGCAGCTCTCAGGTGCGTCTGCGTGGGGGACTGTTTTAATGAATGGAAGTGTGGAGAAGCCTCAGACCCGTCAGTAAATAAACAAAAATAAATGTAATTCCTATAATGGCGACAAAAAAAAAACAACAGCGCACACACAGGACTATTCTGCTTCAGCGTCTCTCCTCGCATGCACTGCCTGTTAGTTTTCTCACTGGGTACAAGCTAAGCCCTGGGGGAAAGGAAGCCGAAGAGCCTTACATAACGAGTCGTATAATGTCAATGGAAGGAGCCTGTTTGAAGAAGCATGAATAACACAGGAAAATAACATGCACTAATGTGATTAATAGCTCACACAAAGAGGTTCTTATGGCAGGAGTCCACCTCAAAAGCGCAAGAGGATGTTGGGTTTATGAAATATAGACGAAACAGTCTTTGTTCATTAATGCTCTGTTGATTCTGCCTACGTTATTTTTTCATTCACGTTTTGTAGGGCACTCATTTTAGGATATGTATACATAACGTCTCCTGTGACCCATATTAAAGCCACACTCAACAACAATCAGAATGTATAGTCACTAGTTCAGTTCAGTTTAGATTAAAGGGAACTGTGCAAATTCATAAAACACATGATTATACATGAGTTAAAAAGCCAGAGTTACCCAAAAAGGCTGTATCCCCCTGGCCTTGATGTTGAAAGAGCTTTAAAAATACACATGATTAAGAAAATAGCACAGACACAGAACATGGACAGTTCAGCACAAACATAGAAGATGATGGAAGTTAATGAACAATAATGAACAGAAGCAATAAAAGCAGCAGTGAAGTATCCACATGGGTTCACAACAACAACAAACACTGGACTAAAGTCGTCAAATGCAGCTGCAAACTCACGTGGGACAGTTACGTCTTATTTTTTATAACTTGTGTAAATTCCTTGATATGACACATGTGTTTCAGGAAAGATGTGAGGTAGAGTTACAGAGGCTTATACTGTTTGTGGGATCTGCGGCTAATTTTTAAATGTTGCATTACATTTCAAATGGGAACGTCCAAGTACTATACTATACAGTATACTATAAATGTTATAAATATAGTCGTTATTTAACCAGTTTTACCAAATAGTTTTTAAATAAAAATAGTGTTTAACATATGGTTGTAAATCTACAAAGCATCAAACCAACCCGCTGCAGAACTCTGAATTACCATTGACTGAGGTGATCACAAAGGCTCTGAAAATACCAATAAGACATTTTAATACTCACTCACTACTCCCTCTGGTGGTACAAAGTGATATAGCAAATATTAAATAATATGTTAATTGTTTTAAGTGGTTGATTTTATATATATATATATATATATATATATATATATATATATATATATATATATATATATATATATATATATATTCGACCCACATTTTTTGCAAATCTGATAAAAAAAATTTTACTAATATTTGGAGCACCAAAATGTTTTTTTTTTAATTATGTACACCTTTTGGATAGTATTAATGTTTTTGCCTCCTTTGCAAAATCAAATATCTTAAGGTTTTCAGATGTCAAAGGTCAAAGTGGTATGTAATGTGTGATGCCCGCCCTAGACATTATGAGATTCATCATTGATTCTTTAAATGTAGCTCCTGCATGACCTTAAACATCACATGACAGCACTGTAAAACTGTTAATATTAGTCACAAAAATGTTTTTCCGCAGGTTTCTTTCGGGTTAAATTAGACAAGAACCAGGCTTAATAATAACCTATAGTCTACGTCCATATTTATGTCAACCGCAATCCAACAACATCTGCTTTTGGATTTACTCTCCAGTGTTTCTCCTTTAACTCGCCCAATTAAACGCGCCTTTACGCATTGTGTCGATGAGGCCACTTAAACTAAACGCTGCGTTAACACTTGTTCAAATGGACTGTGTGTGAAAGAGTAGCGCTGAAACGCCGACCTGGTTTCCATGAATTATTTCTCATTGCGGTTCACTCCCACGACCACGGAGCGTCTGACCCGGGAACGCGCCTCGTCGGGAGCGCGCAGCAGTCATGCCTCTCGCGTCTCTCGCATCACCACCAGCGTCCTAAAAAAACACACACACAAGAACAAATCCCACCTTTATCTTCAAATTAGCCGCTTTTTAGACGCTTGCTGTGGCTCGGAACTCAGCATTTTCCCTCCGACTCCGACGGTAACAAGTCCTTTTCCCTTCTATGAGACAAAGAAGGCGAGACAAGACGATACAAAAGGAGTAAAGCTGCTGTGGTCGTGCGTTTCATCTTTCGTTTTCACGTCGTTTTTTTTTTTTTTTTTTTTTTTAAGTTTGAGTTTGGGGATGTAGAAAGCTGCACGGAGTCACTTTGAAGGAGCTGGACTGGTGTGACACAACAAGAGCGTCTCCATAAGCCTCCACCATGAGTCCCATCTGAAAGGTAAGACTGAGTAAAAACACTGATAATCTCACAGTAATGGTCTGGAACCTGCTTTTAAATGGACGTAAAAGCAGGATTGTGCCCAAACAGGTGGTGTCCTGCTGCACGAGTAGCCCCCGTAAGAGGTGAGAGTAAGCCTTTGAATTTCTTTAGCTACAAAAGATATATGACCCATTTTGAGGAATGTATGCTAATGAAATTACATGCGAGATGAATGGGGAACAGGAATGGTCTTCTTAAAGGGAAAAGCTGAAATAGAGACTCACTTAATGGTAGATTTTACATTGTATCTATACAGAGCTGAAGGTGGAAGATTATAAGAAACAACCCTGATCAGAGGCTGGAGTTAACATTGTGCTGGGAAAAGGCAGTAGTGATGGGAGCGTCAGATACTGTAGCTGTGCCTAGCCTCTGCAGATTTCAAATGGGAAATGGCAAACTGTCACCTTTGAGATTTATGGTTAAAATACCACTGTGAAGTCTGACATTTAGGGAAATATTACAATAACTCATGCATAGTCCAGAGTCAGGATAGGCTCTCCACATTAACACAGTGCCATGTACTTTATGTGACAATAAAACAGTTATTGTACAATCCACTGACATCGATCCACGTAAGAAGTGCTTATTCTTCACCACACTCTGGACCCCCCCACCCTCCCCCCCTCAATTTACTCATTCATTCAATAAGTGCCACTTAACTGTAGAATAAGGAATCCGGTTCGAGTATATCTCAAATAAAGATGGTCTTGTAGTGTAGCCCACAAGGACGTATTATGTTTCTTATCAATATTTTGTCCAACCACAGTGCCTTGGTGCAGCCAGAGAGCATGCATCATTTATGAAAGCATTATTGGGAAGATGATATTTGAGTGTCAAAGCTGCAGTAAAAATAGAAATGAGTGAGCGTAAAGATACTTGACATGATGGCACGTCCTGCAAAAGATTTTAGTTTGGGCAGTGTTCAAAGTATAAGGCCTGTTCATAAGGCTATTTATAATAAGAATGAATCTCTTTGTAGACAAATTACATGAAGTATAAATAATGATACAACAATGTGCTTGTGTTGCTTTTTGTTTTGTTTGTGTGAATCCTCTTTATACAAGTTCTGATCTAATACTGCCAAGTTAGTTTAGCGCCTTTTTTTGAGTGGGCAGCACAATACACTGCAAATTTATCATTGTTATCACTTAGACCATATTGCAAATAACAGCACAAATCTTAATAAAAATATCATTTGAAAAGAAGTGCCTGAACAAGGTGTTAAATAAAGATGTAGAGTAACCAAAAATAAGTTACTCATATATTTAAGTACAATTTCATTTTTACTGCTGTAGGGCGCAGACCAAATAATTTGACATTGTATTTTACATTTTTTTATATTACTGTGCTAGTTTTACTGTGCTAGTTAAAGAGACTGTACATGATATCTCTTCTAATGGTCTGAACCCCAAATAGTAAATTGTAAAAGCAATCATTTTTGAAAAAAGCAGGCTTTATGATGCCATCTACTGTTTATTATAGAGGATTTAAATAGAGCAAAACCGGGACCAGGGCACGGGAAACCTTGGCCAATCACATGCTCCAAATAAATCACCAAATATCATTCAAAGAGGAGTGCTCCCATTGGTTGAGACTGGTTTGTCATGTGACATTCCAGGAAGTTTAATAGCTGCTGATAAAACAGAAAGTCTACATTCAGCTCAAAACAGCAAAACAAAAAAAAAAGCATCAACAGAAAAAAGGCAACGTAAAAAACACGGGTAAATACTGTCAATTCATTCATGTAATTTGTAACGAGGAGGAGATAATTACTGGTGCTGAAGTCAGAGCTACAGTATATGTTTACTGTAAGCACTAAACTTCAGTTTGGTATGATGTATTAGTATTTTGTTGAAGGAAAATTGGTCCAGTTTTACTTTTTAAATAAAGGAACAGTCCAGGCTGTTTTTGTGGTAGACGAGAAAAAGAAAATCAGGTAGTAACTTTAGGTATCAGGTCATGATTGATTGTCATGATATGTCATGATTTTGTAGTATTTTGACCCTAATCCTATCGAGAACCTTCATCGAGTGAAAGAACATAGAAGAAATTGTAGACTCTCTGAATCTGATGCAGAGGTTAGCATCTGTGCCTTACACAACGTCTTCCACTAAGGCCTTTTCATTTTTATTTTATCAGCTGTTAGCAGCATTAGCAATGCATACTACAACAACTGCTAACACTGATACACTCTTTTTTAATCTTTTAGAAAACTCTGACCTTTTACAATAATCATTTGTGGCTCAGTAGACTCCTTAAAAGCCAATTCCTCTGTCCATTGGTTTTATGTTTGACGTTCCAGTCCATTGGGCCAGTGTTCTTCTGCAGTCTTTGTTAGTCAGTGTCTTATCCCTTCAGCTCAGAGAGGAGTTCTTGTAAATGTAATGGAATTGCAGTGGTTTTGTGATGCTCACTGTTCTATCCAAAGGCCCAGAGCTGCAGCTTGTGACAGTTTGTGCTTCACCACAAAGCACCACATCAGATCTCAGTGTTTCACGGGGCATATGTGACATTTTGTTTTGTCACACGTTGGGCTCTGTCATTTGGTGACCGCGTTAGCCTGTGTTCACACAACTCTATTTTCACACACAAATCTTGTAATGCGCCACAAATGTGTGGTTTAACATTTATGAGCATTTCAAAACCACGATCTACAGCAGACTGTGAAGCGTGGGCCTGTTTCAAAGACCAGTCTCAGTCCAGCCATATGGTGCCCAGAGACCGCGCTACAGTCATAGCCGGAGGTAGCGTAACATAAACAGGAAGAGCCTCTAGGGTTACATTTGTGATGGAAAATTCAGCTACTTGCTCTGTGACAAACTGGTCACTCAGCTCCAGCCCGGGGACGTGCTTTCATGAATCTGGTTTGTGACTTTTTAATAAATCTGAGCTCATAAGATCAAGTGTTTGACAAAGCATTGTGGGACTGCTTATTCAGGTTTTTGGGAAAACTAGAAAATGAAGATGAAAATCTAGAAATCGTATCAGTCTTCTCGGATGTTACATAGTTTAAAAAGCGATTTGTTTAGTTTACCTCAAGTTTCTCATTTTTTTCTTAACAATTTCTGTTGAAAGTGCACTTGCTTTTCATGTTACAGTCTGTTCTTTTTCTCAGCTCAAAAAAAGGGACAGTCTAATCCCACTGTGATCAACCTGACGTTTGTTTTGTCTGCCATTGAAGCATTCTTCAGTCGACAGGATTTCTTATGGCAACAATGGCTGGAGACTCAGCAGTACCATTCTTTCACAGCCTTAAGGACATACACCTGGGTTCCTTCAGATACAGACTAATTGTAATAAAGCTCTAAAGCAGAAACATACAGTTTAAACATCATTTAGAAGGAGCTTTTAAAATAAAGGACACAGTAGAACCTAAAGCCCTGGCTTCAGTATCTGCCCTAACTCAAAAATAGCACATTTGCATTTCCAAAGGACAAAATTATAACCTTTAGTGTTGTAATACTCAAGAACGGTCTTTTAAAGGTCCCGGCCTCATCGTTCTTACCCAGTATTGGAATTGTAAATCAAGACTGTTCCAGACCATAGCTGCTTTTTAACATTATTTTATCTTCAACCAATTGGTCTAAGACTGGACTTTGTCTGTTTATAACTGTCCCTTATAGAGCTTTTCTAATGGATCATAACCCAGTCTTACTCTTGACTCAGTCTCAATCTGCAAAGGTCTTGGTCTTGGTTGGTACTGGTAACAATAATTACTGTCTTGATGAAAGGTTGCATGTTTCGTAACCTATGTGAAGTTCACAGTCCTCCATGTTTGTCTTGATTGTCCCGTTCCTTTAAGGTCAATTCTCGAGATCACCTGACCATTCGACTATTTGTCATGCCGCTGTCAAAGCCTCCCTCTATTATAAAAATGGTGGCTAATGCATTTTTCGATAAACTCTGGTGATGATTCATGTCTTTGTGGTCGTGCAGAGGATGGACCAAGGACAACGCCAGTGCATCTTGAGCTTGATTAAATTACAGGACTGAGGGGTCCCGGTAGAGAACCAGTCAGTACCCTTATGGTTTTTATTTTGAAGAAGATAAACTCAATTAAACTACAATAAAAGGGCAATTGCAGAAAGAGCTTTAAGTTTCTCTTGTTCATATTTGTACCTACTATCAGTAATGTCTGTCTAATCAGTGACACTTAATCTGTTTATTATTTAGCTTCAGGTTGCACTGAACATTTTAATTCAAAGGGCGTGTTTTCTCTGTTGCACAAAGGGAAGTTTAAGCGGATGGTGGCCAGTAATTGCAGGACTTTGACCAAAGAACGTAGAGGTCTGTAATATTTGACTCATTAAGTTGTTAGTTTTAGACATTTTGTAGTTTTTGAAAAGCATTAGCAAATCAAACTACTAGTAAGTTTAAAAGATTTTTTTCAAATGTATTCTGTTTTAGTGTAACATTCATTAAACTGAGACAAATATCATTCGTGGACTTGTTGGATACAGATAGTTTACTAACTTTGCAAAACTTTAAACCAGTATTGCTCTGGACATACACGTACCTTTGCTGTCCTACATTGGATTAGCTGTTTAGACATTTTGAAGTTGGTGGAAAATGAACCTTAAATAATAGAAGCTAAACATTATGTGGTCTATAATTGTGTTTTATTGTTGTGTACTGGTGTAATAAACCACTAAATCTTGTCTGGATGGAAGGCCTGATGCTGAAAGGCACTGGTTTGATTTAACTAAAACTGAGAAATGACACAGGCTGTGTAACTCCTCAGTGAGTGGGTCGTTTCTGCATTAATTCAATATTTAGGATTTACATGAAATTAAATGCAGTAGGCAGAAGATGAGGGCTGAGATGATAAATCAATAATTATGTCACATGATAGTGGTTTGGTAATGTCAGCCTTTAAAGCAAATTAAATAAGATGTTAAATAAACTGTATTATTTTAGTCATTTGTTTGTATAAGACCTCTCACTATTGCCTTGTTTTCCTTTTTAGGGTATTTTCTGCCAATTATGTCTAGTTTCCAACCTCCTTCTCTTTACCTTTGCTATCCACTTTTTGCTGGTCTCCATGTAAATCCAATAATGGAGAGATCTCTGAGGTGAAGAACACTAAAAGGATAGTATTTTCTCACAAGTAGCACTCCTGTCTGCCCTTGTGTAAGCTAACTAGTTTGCCCTCGACTTAGGCGCCACTGAAAGAGCTTTTGCCGGGTTTTTATACCTGTCCATTGATCAGAAAGGCTGCGTAGAAGTCAACATGATCCCTGACATCATTCGAGCCCAATAATATATCAGTGTGAGTACTATATTAGGAACAAACGTAGAGGAGTAAGATATCAATTCAGCTGAGAATTGGAACTGGATACAGAAAGGTCAAAGGCCAAGGTCACAGCTTATGATTTTGTAGTGATTGTTGGAGCTGATAGAGTTTCAGCGGCGC
The DNA here is from genome assembly GCA_024349245.1 of Neodontobutis hainanensis. Lineage (NCBI taxonomy): Eukaryota > Metazoa > Chordata > Actinopteri > Gobiiformes > Odontobutidae > Neodontobutis > Neodontobutis hainanensis. The sequence goes on along the minus strand of JALDNG010000081.1, from coordinate 100,262 downwards.
AGGGACTGGAGGAAGAGTAACATGAGTTTCAGAGCAGCTCGTTCTGTCCCGCTGTGATTGAACCGAACAGGCACTGGCTCACAGCACATTAGGTTATTGTTTGAGTTTCTGAGTGTGAGCGCTTGTGTCTATGCTCTGTCTGGAGACATTTGTTCTAATGAGATGCAGCTTTAAAGAGACGCTTGGGGAAGATCATTGTGACGTATAGGAACTGCAACGTGTCACTAGTCTTCACATCGCTCTGTTTGGAGCAGTGTCCTGTCAGCTTTTATTCTAGCTCACTTCAAAACACTTCAAAACATATGCATTAACTATACGTTTGTAGCATGACATTTAAATTTTTATTGTTCATCAATGATTTCAAAACCACAGTCTGTAGAACAATATTTGTGGATTTTGGTACTGATGCTAAGAAACCATGTTGTTCTGTATAATAATAATAATAATAATAATAATAATAATAATAATAATAATAATAATGTTAGGCACTGCAGTTAGTTAAGTCATTTATAGTTCAATGAAAAGATCCCAAACACAACGTACCGTACACTTAAATCAGTTTTACTGCTGTAAATCTAACGCACTTTCTATTTACAAGAACAAGTATCACTTTAAAGTTTGTTCTTATTGTTTTATGTGCATTCTTACCGGCAGATGCTTTTTTTTTTAATTACAGAGGGATCATGCACTTCCTTAGAAAGTTAGCAGTTATTTTGGCTGAAAGTTGCTTCACGACTGATGCAGTTGCTATGCAACATTGACAGTAAAAGACTGGGCCTGGTTCCAGTGCAGTGGAGCGGAGCATGTTGTTGAAGTGGTTAAGATAGTTAAGATGGCTGGTCTGATCCAGGAATGAATTGGACGAGATGGTATCAGTTTTTGTGACGCAGCAGGCCTTTGGTTTAAGAGAGAACAGCTGCGGGAGCTGTGGCCTGAAAGATAATCACTCTGTGATGCGGTCATGTGTTTGGACAGAGGATACATGAATTAATTTATCTCTGCTGGCTACTTTCCAAACTTTCCAAAGCTTTCTCTGTAAACACATTGTGAGGAACAATAGCTGCCTGTTTTATGTTTGGACTCACATGTCATAAACTATAGATATACAGAGATCACTCAACACTACAACCACTGACATCTGATGATGTGTTTACCATGGCTCTGGTCAACAGGTGCATTAGGCAACTGGAAAATATTACCAAAACATCTGTGTGTTTGTAAAGGACTCATTGTGAAGCCTAGACAATCAGCCAAAGGTTAGAGGGGATTCATGGGATAGCTGCTGTACAAAAGGAGCTGCTCTGGATTTATGGAGGGCTATATTTTGGTCATAATAATATGTCTGTCCAGCATTAGACTGATGTGACTGTGACAATCATGGACACAGTGGACAGAGACTTATCTGAAAGCACACTCTCAGTAAATACCACCTTCCTGGGTTAATCACCTGCATCATCAGATTTTACATCATTCTTGTGTCCACTGGGTTTTTGGTGGGATGTAGGGCTACTGCTGACCCTCTGCTCATTTGTCACAGAGGAGGGATCTCTCCTAGACACTCATTGATAACTAGATAATGGGCCTTGCTTCACATGAGTGAGATTGATAGTGTTTAGGCCTCAGGGGTCCCACCTAATCGCTCATGAGGAGAGAGTCCTCCACCTGAAAAACATTGTGTGAAGTATAAGCTGAGACCATCCCATATCTACACTGTTGTAGTGTAAACCCTCAGCTGATGTGACAGCAGGTCTACAGTTTATGTTGAAGACGAGACCAAGACCTTTTAAATGAGCGCTTTTAGATCAATTCGCCCCCTTATTATCTGTCTAGCCACTGTCTCTCTCTGTGTCAGAAAAACTAAAAGTAGGTATCTTTGAAAAAAGAAAACTTTCTGTTTACGTTTATTAGCACTTTGTGTTTAACAGAGTCATGTATTTATCATTATTTGCTACTTCTTAGCCTAAATGTATTTAGAATGGGAATATGCCAGGATGTCTTCTGTGCAGCACTGATATTCAGTCTCAGTGATTTGCAGAAATGTCACATAGATCCATTTGATTGAGAGTCTTGTTTGGAGTCAGTAAACGACAGGCCCTATGGTGCTGGGAGGGGCGTGCTTCATTTATTAAACCCCCCTTTGACAGGTGTGAAGCATGAGGCCTAACTGCCCGGTCAGTCAGTTGTCAGAGAGCAAAATACTGCACCCCTGAGACGCAGCAGGCCCATGCTTTATAATTCACTGATGCTTAGACACGACAGGTGCTTGACTTTCAAACCCAGTCAGCATGATTCACGGGCTTCCTGCAGTAAACCTCGGTGAAAACAGCCAAGAGGCTTTGAATTCAGTTTTCTGCAGCTGTAGGTTAAAGGGCTCAAATGGGAGACAGGGAGCCTCTAAACAAGAGTCTACGCTGGGCCAAGAAAAAAATTCTCATTCTTAACACCTTCTAAACTAAAGAGAAGGTCTTTAACTTTGGGCGTGAAACACCACCAACTCAAACTGTGACCATTAGTGGATGGTCTTTGAAATAGTGTGTACCTGGAAATACCTGCACGGTGCACCACATGTAAGCTAAGGGGGCGACTTGAGCGGGGGCGACTTGAAAAACTAATAGAGAGGGCTGGTTCACCTATAGGTATTATTGGAGACTCATGTTGAGGTAGTGGAGCAACACACACACATCAGGACAGGTGCTGTACTGAACAACATGGCCCATCCTCTGCATACAGCTTCTGAACAACAGAGAGACGCCAGTGGACGTCCAACAGGACACCACAAGAGCTCCTTCTTCTGCCGCACCGAGCACTACCGAGTCGGTCTGTGGCAGATGAAGTCTGAGTAAACACATTTGGAACTATTTTGAATTTGAAATTCAAAATGTGGTTTCTCTCTGTAAGCAGATAGACAAGACAAGACAAGACATTTATTTTTGTATAGCCCAATATCACAACAACAGCCGCCTCAAAGGGCTTAACAGTCTGCACTAGACAACATCCCCTGTCCTTAGACCCTCCATCAGGTTGAGGAAAAACTCCAAAAAAAACCCAGCCGGGAAAAAAGAGAAACCTCAGGGAGAACCACAGAAGGAGGGATCCACTCCCAGGACGGACCGGCAGTGCAAGAATGTGTCCAGGACAGTTGAAAAAACACATAAATACAAAACATATTCACAAAAAACATTTATGTTGACAGCGTCCAGTGTCCACTCTGTGTGTGTGTGTGTGTGTGTGTGTGTGTGTGTGTGTGTGTGTGTGTGTGTGTGTGTGTGTGTGTGTGTGTGTGTGTGTGTGTGTGTGTGTGTGTGTGTGTGTGTGTGTGTGCCACGTTTACAGTCTGATTTTATGGCCGTCATCGAATCAGAGCAGACCAACCAAACAAATGCCTTCTTTTCTTCAAAAGAAGAGGAGGATGTGATTGACCAAAGTTTGTGACTCGTCCTGAACATACACAATAAAGCACAGATGACAGAATACTTCTGTTGTTATGTACAATAACATTACAATGACCTTTAATATAATCTATTTGTGCAATTTCACTTTATTCTTGTGTGTTTAACTCTTGAGAATCCTATATATTTAGGCAAAGAACCCATATACAATATAAAAATTAACTAAAGCCTAATTGTCAAAGACCTGAGTACATTCAATTGTTTATTCATTATTAAACTTAGTTCTAGTTGTGTTTCTGTGTTGAAGGGACTTGAATGCACCATCTCAAAATGGCTCCTATAGATCCTTTCATATCCTTATGATGCTCATTCTACATAGATTTGCAGAAATGTCATGCAGCAGAGAAACCTCTCACAGATTGTGTTGACAGACTCTCACTCTGCACCACATCCATAACTGACCCATTTTTAGCTCAAAGCCCAGAAACTCATCATGCTTTTTGAAACAGGTTTTCATGTAATTGGAGTTTTGATCCTGTTTAAACCCACTGTCATCCCTCTGTCCTTTTGTTTTAGCAGATCAATCTGGGTTTCTGACTGCCAAAATCCACACAAGTCTTCTTTCCTGGCTGTATTTCCGCTGATTAGTGAGATGAAAAAATGATGTAGCTTTTTTTTTTTTGTGTCCAAGTATGTCTGATGCAGAGTGAGAAGTTCCACAGGAGATATGTTTTCCACAAAGCTCATATCACTCCTGTAAACGGCGCTGCATTTACGATGATGGATGTATTACGGTTTGTTGTAGGAGATGACTTTTGTTGGACCTCGAAAAGCAGCTCTAAAGTAGTCCATGCTAAAACATAAATATGATCTTGTCAAACAGAGTAGGAAGTGTTGTAATGGATTTGTTTAAGATGTCAGGAGTCGTGTAACATTATCTGAGGGCGACTGCCGAGAGATGGAGATTAAATTGCGTCGTGAAAGGGGTTTTGTCACTTAGGGATACTTTCATTGTCTGGGAGATCTTGTTATGTAGTAAGTGTAAATGGAGTGTGTGATGGAATAAGTGGAGAAGAGCAGAAGTGGAGTATTTATTATAATGTTTAAATTAGGAGCATGTCAGTTTTGGTTTGATAAGTTTTGCGCTCTATTGCTGCTGTACTGGAGCAGAAAACAACCACAAAAGTGACATATTTAGTGTTTACATGGAACAGCCTTTATTAAGATAAGTAAGAGCTGCCTTTTATAGAGGCTTACTTATTAAAGGTACATTGTGTAAAATGTTGTAGTAGACCAATGGAACTAATCATTCTTATTAGGGCTTGGAAATAAATCAAATGAATGTGATTATTTGATGTTTTTAATTTTGGATGATGTCAAAAATTTATTTTAGTGGCTAATGTTGCTACTTATGCCCAGAGCAGTTCAGATGATGTCCATAATAACTCAGCAGACGCTAAAGACACTAATAATCACCAGAGAAAAGAGTCAAGTTACCTCGAAATGGCAGAAAAATTGAACAGAAACAGTGTAGCATCTGTGCAGTGTGAAGCGTATACTTATTGATTAATGCAATTTAACCATGTAGCACTTTTCTCAATGTTATGTCTTTTAGCATAACTTTTGTAAATGAGTGTAAATGAGTTCTATGGAGACAGAGAAGGGTCAAAATAAAGTATTCAGTCTACTGATTAAAATAATAAAATAGTCTGAAATGTATTTTTCAATAGTGTATAATAGCCTCAAAAAAACACTTAAATATCATTTTGTCTCTGTTGAAAAAAAAAGAAGACGTTTAAAGCTTCAATTCCAGCCAGAGATGAGAAGCTGCTGCACACAGTGGACACACTGAGCTCTGCTGGAGGAAGGCGTAGGACATTTATTAACTGAAAGACTTTGTTTCGATAAGTACGTTTCCACTGGCAGGGCTACCATAGGTGTCAAAAGAAATGGAATCTGCTATTTTGCCACACACCAACTTTAACAATAAAATGTCAAGTGGATCAACATTTAAACCAAACAGATGATCTTTGGTTAAACTGAGAAAAGTGCTGTTTTTGTCTATGTTAAGGGAGCTTTTTTTGGAAAGATACTGAATACTACATTTGAAGATGAAGCTGTCTGAAGTGCTGCTCTGGTAATTCAAGACACCATATTAGTAACTAACCTGTATAAGTTTTTACTTTAACAGGGCTCACGTCAGACTCATGCACAAACCAATCAGGATAAATTTGGAAAGACATGACTCAACTAACAGTTCAGGACGTGAGGTTGGACGTCAGCAAAGGTCCCTCGGGGCCTGCAGTGTTAAACCCAAAGTGGCTCATTGGAGCATCATTTTGAATCCTGGTTTGAACGTAAGGCGTGAACATCATTATATATTCATTCTTATTGTGAGCCTAGATGCATAATTGTACAGACACTCTATTTAAGTCTATGTTGCTCTAAAGGTCTGTTCATTTTTCTTTTCACGTTTGTGGCTCTTTGTCATTATTTAAAAAGGAAATATGGATGTTCGAGAGAGAATGTCTATACAGTGAGTGTGTAATTGGCGCCCCTGATTTCCCCCGAGTTGAGGACAGATTTGGCTTCAAGGCCCAGGGGATTGTGGGTGATTGAGCTGTTTCACTTCGGTTAGGAGAGCCATCAGTCATGTAAACACAACTATCCCTGCGACCAGAACCAATATTCCAAACACAATTTACTTTATTTCATAAACAAAATAATTTAGCTTGAGTCATTTAACAACGACTACCTTGTTTTTTGGTTAACGGCAGTCTGTTGTGTTTTGTGTCAAATGAGAATAGCACTAAACAACATAGCTTTTACTAAGTATTCTCTTTGAAGCTTTCCTAATGAGCTGCTTAATGGAGCGAGCAAATGTAAGTTTTGTGCTGTTGGACCTTTAACATTACTCTCCCTCTGAGCTTGTTATTTCTTGAAACAATAAGCCACACTCTTTTAAGCCCAGAGCTGTTAAATATTATTGTATGATATTTAAATAGCTTGTTTAATGTTTGATATTGTAAACATGAAACCATTAATTTTATATTATTGACTGAAATGTGTGCAAAAATCTCTTATTACACCATTTCTATTTGCCTATAATTGGTTGTGATTTAAGAACAGAACTAAGTGAGAAGAAAAAAAATATCTTCAGGCATAAATGTGTGAATTTATTGGATTTAAACAAACTATTCTTTGTTTTCCGACATGTCGTTTAAAGAATCTGTGAAGCTGACCTGTTTTTCACTCATGCATCGTCCTCAGGATAAACTCTGTGGTCAGCTGATTGGACAATAGACAGGTCTCATTTAAATGAAAACAAGAAGAGAAAGAAAAAATGTAACTATTAAACAGCCTTTTTTATATATATAAATAACACCCTGTTCTTGTAATAAATATCATATTTCAACAGAAAACATTATAGGTGTACTTTTCCCTCATGACAAAGCTTGTGTTTATTACTTTCGTTTCATGAATTTAAACATTGTATTTATCATCTACGCTACATTTAATACAAACAGAAGCTGTGCCAAAGACGGATTTCCAAAATTTCAGGAAAAATGAATTTAATGTTTAGAAAGCCAGGAACAAACCTGAAAGAGTCTAAGGTTTACTGCAGCAGCTGTTCCTCCAGCCTCTCGCTGCTACACACCAGCCTCTTCTTTATATTAAATATTGACAATTCAGTTTCAAAAAGACTGCTTCAAATATGTTTAATATCTCGATGACGTTCTTTCCTCGTCTGAGCCCAGTAGTGTGGAAACGTGTGTCTAATCAGCGGTAACTCCTATTATACCGTCCCGTACTGACCCAACCAGTACCGTACTCCCCAGTGGAAACGAGGCTCAAGTTACAGAGATTAGGAGGCTTTTGCGGTCAGTGTGCTCTTTATATATGACACCCATCCGGAGGTTGGATCAGGCCACCGACAGGATATGCTCAGATTTATCAAAGGTCAACACTTGTGTGGTAAGATTAGAAAGATGCTACCTTCTTTTCATTTTCCAGTCCAAGTCTGACATGAGAAACACAGCAGTCATACCTTTAGTGTGAACTTAACTCTGTTGTTAGTTTGGTCCAAATGAAAAAGAGTGTCTGTTTAGTGTTGCCCAGGTTTATTGTCTAAATCATGCTAAATCTTATAGATTACACTTGTGTAGCTTACTTTACAGACAGTGGTTGTGTTTTTAGTATTGCTTCTAGCTGCTAATTCTGTTTTTTTGGTTTTTGGTACATCACAATAAAGCACCATCAGCCCAACTTTTAATTTCTATGGTTCAATAAAAAGATCATTACTGCAATTCACTATTTACATGCAACCAATACAAGTGTATACAAGCTTTGTGTTCAAGTTTATGATGCGTAATTTTGATAAATAAATTGATTAGGATTGAGAAGGTTAAATCCCTTTATGGCCAACCTGACCTTTTATCCCAAATAATTTTTTTGTTCAAACAAAACTTACAAAAACACACCCAAACCCTTGTCCACACATGTACAGTATTATCGGGGAGCAGTGGCTGTTTATTTTCCACCAGACTATAGCCTAACAGCTCATTTTCATCTGTAGTCCTTGTTGTACATGTTTTTAGTGGTATTGAGCACCTGGTCGGAGACACGTCTCTGTCAGGGCAGCTGTGGCAGTGTGGTTGTGTGTGATTCTGGACTGAATGAATAATGGACTCTATAAAGCGCTTTGAGTATCATGAAAGGCGCTATATAAATCCAAGCCATTTTTATTATATACATACCAAAGATGCTGCCAATACTTGTCCTTGCACCTCTCCACTTTATCTTTTCATATCATCATCACATCACTGTTTCCAAGAATCACTACAAGCTTAGTCACACAGTCTTTTCTAGGTGTATGAGTCAATGTTATAAACCTATATGTGACAATATAACTCAGCCTGTCTGTTTCCTTTTCGCAGAGAGAGCTATGAAAATGAATACAACACCTGTAATATGATTTCCCTCATGTCTTAGAGATTCACTTGGTTTGAATTTTGAGTTTGAACACATGGTTACAGTTGATCGGTAATAATTCTCTGTTTTGTCATGCATTATATCTACAAAGAGAAAACGTAATTAAATCAGTTGGTTGTTATTTTGTTTTGATAGAAAAAGCTGAAGATGAGATAAAAGAAGTATAACTTGCACTGACAGCTTATGTGTTTCTGAAACGCCTCTATTTGTTTAAAGCCATGACAGCCTCCAGAGCTGTTCCCCTGACTGTATACTCACTGGTGCACATCCAGGACCGGCCCGGGTGGACTTTAAGGCAGACTCTTGAATTTAATTGAAAGCTGCTCTTGTCTCTCTCTTGAGCCTCATGAGTCACACAGGCATAAAGTCTCAGAGTTTATTTTCCACTGCGCTCTGCTCACTTTTCTACATGACAAACACAACCAGACGGACAGAAAGGGGAATAGTTTTTGAATGATAAAATGTCTATTAAAGGGAGGGGGCTAGATTTTACTGAAGCCTGAGGAAAGCATGGCATGTGGACGATACACACTTGATTTAAGTGTGAGGGCCTTACCAGATCTCCTTAATATTTCCTTCTGTTTTTTTCTGTTCAAATACATGTTTCCAGGCATCAGACTATGACTGTGGAGGTCCGCATCATGGCTCTTCTGTATCCCATATTATAAAACAGGCACAAGAGCAATGTTACTGTTGCTGAGAAGCGTCACAACAGTTTAAACAAATATATATATTTACTGTATGTACCTTTTTAAGATGGTTAATTGTAGACCAATTTTATTTGTTTTATCCTAGCATGATGAGCCAGACCCACCAACTTTCTTAGTGAAGTCTGGTTGGTCTGGAACCCCACTCATTGAGCTTGACTTTCACCCAAACTCAACACAATTATGTTTGTTTGTCTAAAATGGGGTGGCCTCTATGTGATGACTCACAAAGAAGTGTCCGCCACTCTGATTGGTTTAATCTGCATCCATTTGTCCCGCTTCCTGGAAATCAAAACTCAGATCGAATGGGACCAGACTAATACTCTGTATGGAATAGATAAAGAATAAGGCTGGTCAGGCTACGTTTATCCACCTGTGAATTCATAATTTGATTGTGGTGCTGCCCTTGAGGCAAAAGATCTGGTGGTAATGGAGTCTGCTCTGTATCGAGAATGGAGATGCTTGATCAGAGGGAAATAAAGGGCTTATATTTGTGTACTGCAGCCACTCCACTAGAGCCTCTGTTTCTGTAAACCTCACTGTAGCCTACAGTCTCAATAACTCATTAAGCTTGAGGTCACTTTTATGTGTTTCAGTGTTTTTCTTTTTAGACCACAGATGAAAACTGATCAGAAATGAGACATTGGCTATCTGATTCGAAAAATAAAGCCTTTCGGTGCATCATTAATGACAAAGTTAACAACATCAACATTAACTGTTTTTGCACAGTTTAGTTGTGAATTACTGTTTCCATGGTTACAAATAAGTCTTCATAGAACAATCTACTTTTGTTATATTGGCCAATGGACAGCATGTTGCCTGCATATATTCTCTAACAATCTGCATTTCCGTCTCAAATGTAATAAAATTGAAATTGTCCTGTTGTATTGTGGAACTAGCATTTTTGTTTGGCACATTCTCTTCAGTGGATAAGCATTGACCCATGCCTTAACACCTGCAGATGAACACACAAGTGACACGTCTGAGTGGCTTTATTTTCAGTTTTGTGTCACACAGGGAAGCGTGTTTCACTGAGATATTGAGAGTTGAGACTAACAAAGAGAACTGAGCTACCGGGGGCTGCTGCCTGCGATTCACTCAGATGTGAGAAGGTGAAATGATGTGTTATCAGAGAGTATAGACCCGACTCGGAGGGAGCTACTGATCTGCTTTGGGTCCTGACCTGGAAACGCACTCAACTGGAACCTCTCTGGCTCTAGACTGTCTCACATAAATCTTTTGGTATCTTCCGTTAAAAGTAAAAACACATTGTCCAAATAGAAGACTATATAGATATCAGTATTGTGTTTCAGATTTGTAAAGTGACAACAGGCACTAGTCCAACAGCCAGAACAATAGAAAAAATGAAGGTGTCTCTGTTTCAAATAATCTCAAAAGGACAAATTGGATTTACACGTGTCATTTTTTCTCATTCCTCTCCAGTGCTGTGTAGGCTCTACTGTGGCTCTCCCCTCCTCCAGCGCTGACACCCCCCTGTGTCCTACCACCACTATGACCTTTTCCTGCTGCGTTAAACCCATGGAGAGTACTCATTCACCCAGATAGGATGCCTGCCCTGTTCACTGCACTGCATCCCCTCCTGCCCACCACCACCTCATCCTGGTCCTCGCGTCTACCAACTCTCACCGACGGTTCCTTGTGGCCGGCTAGGCTCCGCCCCTCTCCGCTCCAACATGGTGGATGAAGTCACCACCATGAAGGATGACGTCATCAACGCCAACACGCTGGCTTGGCTGGTTTGCTCGGTCGTGTCCATCCTGGCCAACACCTGGAGCATCCTGAGCGTCAGCGCAAAGCAGAAGAAATGGAAGCCGCTGGAGTTTCTCATCTGCACGCTGGCGGGAACGCACATCCTCAACATGGCCATCCCCATCACCATGTACTGTGTCATCACTCTGCGGCGCCAGCACTCCAACTACGAGTGGAACGAGGGGCTCTGCAAGGTCTTTGTGTCCACCTTCTACACGCTCACGCTGGTCACATGCTTCTCCGTCACATCACTGTCCTACCATCGCATGTGGATGGTCCGCTGGCCCGTCAACTACAGGTAACACTCCCATAGTTATGTTTCAACTCCATAACTACATTGTTGTTAAAAAACAAAGCACTGGCCATCTTTATTTTTTTTTGTCTTTGTGATTAACTGTGGAGCCTAGCCGAGACCTAGTCCAGCTCCAGTCCAACTAAGGTCTGTAAATGCTGCAGTAGCTGGCTAATAGCTATGTTATCTAGGTGTGTTAGCTCCAAAAAGGGAAATTCAAATGACTGCAAGCACAACTAGACCTGACATTTTGAAAGCCCAGTCGTACTATGACAATAATTAAAGTTTATTTTGTGCCGTGTAAACTATTACAATGTACATGGCTTAAAATGTAGCCAACAATCTGTTCTAATTACGGTTACACATTTATACTATGCAATTATCTAATGGTAAAAGTATCTTAATATAAATGACAAAATATAAATGTAAATATAATATAAACTTTCTTTGAACACAGGATTAAATGTTCTGTTACAAGTACTAACGTTAAAATTATAATAGACCTATAGTTTTATTTTCTCCATTTAAACTGTAAAGACTGACGCTGAAGACATGACACAAACAAATCCCCCAACCAAGGGGTCTTCTGTATCGGGTTGACTCTCGTTTTGCTAACACATCTACTGCTTGTAGTTATTTGGGGTGACACAATGGAAAACCCTCTAGATGGAGCATCTGCTTCCAGCTTCGTTTGGCTTCGCACCCAAAGTGAAATTGCAAAAGTAACGCTGAATTACGATCAGTTCACCTCGCGTTAGCAGTCAGCACCCCGCCGCAGTAACACCATTTTGGTCTCGTTAGACTCCCAAGACATCTGCTGTTCACACGTAATCAGATGTTCTGCATCTCTCGCACAGGAGCTATTTATGTCACAGCCCGACCAAGCTTTGTTCTCATCTACTTAGAGCACAATCGTAGTTTTAATTTTGACTTAGATTCAGCAAAACTTCTTTTTTGGTTTTAACAAGTTGTGGATCTTTAATGGGAACCAATGACAGTGATTAGTGCAAAGTGTAATAATGGTACTCACATACATACTTGAAATATGCAGGGAAACCAACCACACAATGGGTGAACAAATTTCTCCTATCTGTGTGGAGTTTGCATGTTCTCCCTGTGTCTACTCCAGTTTCCCCTACCACCAAAAACATGTACAACAGTCCCCCCAAACACACATGGGGCCAGGACCCCCCTGCAAAAGAGATTTGTAATCTCAGTGGGACTATCCTGGTTAAATAAAGGTTAAAAAAAATAATAATAAATCTGGAAAAACAAAAAAATGTATGCCAAATACCCTATTTATTACATTTACATACATCACTGACAAGATGCCTTCTAGTGCTTCATTGGCAGATCTTTTACTCATAAATTCCCCAAAATCAGTAAAATACAAGAGGGTTGATACTTAGTTTTCATTAGAGCAGATTAAGGCTCAGTGCTATTTCTCTTTTGAGTTTTCTGTTCTAGTGTTTCCTCTGGCCCCAGTCTTAGACACGTGATGATGTTATGATATGTACAACATGTCGAGGGTCTAATGGGTGGAATTGGGGATTGAGAATTTAGTCTGCTTTACTGTGGTGTCCACTTGGCTTATTCAAGAGGTTTCAGTGGTTAGTGATGAAGTTGTCAGGAAATATACTGACATGATGCTGGAGAGATGTGCTGCTGCAACAGACACACCAAATATTAAAGTTAAAGATGGATAAAAACAGCAGGAGTCACTTTCTCTGATATCTGTTGTGCTCAGAGCATGCTTATTAATGAACATTATGAAATTAAATAATAGTAAATAATATTTTCAGATTGATAATTGATGGTTTAGTCTTTTGAGAACAAAGGTCACATAAGATGGCTTTATTGGTTAAACCTATCACTGTTAGTTATTAAGACAAGGTAAGTTTAATTTATATAGTACAATTCATAAAAGTACTTAAAAACTCAAAGAAATAGAAATAAAATACACTTTTAAAGTACACGGACAAGATTTAAAATAAAATAAAGTACAGAATAAAAAAAAACATAAAAGACAAAGAGTGCAGATAAAACACTTTTAGTTGTTATTTACTGAAACTTACTCTTGAACATTGTTAACGTTGAGGCTGTTCCAGATTTTTTTCTGCATGAAACTTCACCAGGTTTAGTTTTAACTCTGGGCACGAGCAGCGGGCCTATCGCAGATGTTCTCAGAGTCAGAGAAGGTTTATAAGGACCAAGCATGTCAGGAATAAATCCTGGTGCTAAACCATTAAGAGACAATTCTCTGAGCAACAAGAAACCAATGCAGAGATTTTATTTGTTGTGGTTGTACTTTCTGGTTTTGTTTATTATAAAGTCTGAGGTATTAGAGGTGTTGTGTGTAAAATGCTGCTGTATACAGTTGAACAAAGTGGAACACATTGGATGAAATGTGTAATGACACCACTAGATGTCACCAAAAAGTACACAGTGATTAAAATTAAAACAGTAATATTAATATGTGACAGTAATATTACCTACAATGGTCATGTTCTATTAGGCCCATGTTGTTCTCTGCTAATAATACAAAGTGACTGTCCTTTCCGTGGCACAAGGCCTGTAGATACTTTGCCTACAGCCAGCTTGGCTCATTTCACTGCTCTGTTCAGATAAACAGACCTTCACATGAGATCTGCAAACTTCTCATTTACTCTCTGCTCTGTCTTGTTTCTATAATGGTTGTGCAGCTGTCTCATTTGGCCGGCGTCTGCAAAGTGAATACAAATATTTCTATCTACCAAATCTGTTCCCTCTCTCTTCTGCTCAGCTCTGAATTGTTCTCTCAGCGTCTTGTTCAGAGTGATAGCTCAGGTGATGTGGCGTGTAATTGCTATTCATCTTTCATTTAAATGAAAATGGCTCCACGTTTGCTTTGCTGAGCTCCACGTTTGCTTTGCTGAGCTGGCATGGCTCCACTCTGACGTTAACGCGCACTGAAGGCCTGAATTATGGATTCCAGCCTCGTACTTCGGCAGCTGTTCTCATCGCCCCGCACTCACAATCTCTCAGGAGCGTTTTTCCCTTCGCAACGCTCTCTCTCTGGTAATACAGTCCAGCAGCGCAGTGACGTAACCCCATTATGGACCCGGGGCACAGTCAGGAGCGGCTGGCATTATTACTCACAGTGACAACAAGACCTACTTGTCTTTGCACAAAGCCATACAAAGATAGAAACCGCTGCCCCCTCAGTGCCACTCAGGGCTCATTAACTAACTCACACCGACACAACATAAGTTACAAATATTAACTGTGCTTGTACTTACTGACAATAATCTCTATGTCCCGTAGAGATGTGTGGTATTTAACATATCTCTGATGCCGTTTCAAATGTTTGTGATTAATACAGTAAAGAGACTTGTCAGCACTGATTATCTGGTTACTATGGAAACTGTGCATTGTTCATCGTTAACAAACGTCCGAAAGCCAAAGGAGTACGCCTTTATCACTGGCTTTATTCAATAAACTGTTATTAACTTTACTTTTTTTTACATCTTTTGTATTTGAAGCTGATGTATTGGACATATCTGCTGCATTAAAAGTTGACAACTGAGCTATATTAGAATAGCTAGATGTTTGGGTCAAAGCATCACAAACACTCACGGGCTGTTTCTAGTCGGTGGTGAACACTGCTAAAAAGGTAAAATTATAGATGCCTGCCTGTCTGTGACAAAGCCTAATAAGCAAAAGTCTGGCCTATGTAATTAGAATTCAACTTTAAACATTCCTACAACTTCTGATGTAATGGTGTGAGTCTGTGCCTAAGGAGTCTGAAGGTTTAGAAACTAAAATGATCTGACATAAAGTTAATTCATTCAAGTTTTCAAAAACAATAATTTCTATTAGCATTATTTATTACATTCTTTTTTCGCTTTCACAGTCATCAGTCAGAGTTGAAGTCAAAATAATTCACTCAGGAATTTTACGTTAGCAATAAAAGGTGAAAAAGTCAGTTTAAGTGATTTTTTTTTCAAAATAATAAATATTTCATATTGAAAAAGGCATACAAAATGAGGAGCTATTTTAGGCCAGAATTTCCTCCCTTCTGAGAGTCTACAGAGACGTTAACGCAAATTTATGGAAGACAACACAACAAAGCAGCATCTCTTCTTGATATTTTAATTGAATATAATCATCATTTCTTATTTGTATATTTTGTGTTTGATCTACTGTTGTTTGTGAAAACCAGACTTTGATATGCAGCGCATCGCAGTCATCACTCGAGATAAACTGGGGCTGAATAAAGAGAAATCGAAGCTTTGCAGATTGAAAAAGATTGTGTTTGGTGTCCTTCGTTCTGTTTGTCATTGGGTGCGTCTCCGCGAAGAGGGATTTCTATTTCCTCTCACTCCTCAGAGTAATTGTTACAGTCGAGCAGTTTGTTGGATGTGTTTGTGTCCTCTGCGATGCTTCAAGCTCTGCAACAGCTACAGCATCTTAGAGTATCACTTCTGTTCTTATTTCCAAGACCTGACTAAAGAATCGTAAAGAAGCATGCACCAAGAATAGTGCTGAGATATTTATTTGCACTGGCAGCAAATGTTAGAGAAAAGAGTTCATTACAATGATAAGACCAGCAGTTTTCTTTTCTTTCTATCTTCTATCATGTATTTCACTGTCAGTCAAGATCTGTTTATTCATTTAATCTCTATCATTTGAATTATTGTGTGACTGTGGTACTTTCTTTTATTTAGAAAAATTGTCTTGGAAATCGAATTATATTTCTGATTTGGCATGTCATATATATATATTTTTTTTATGAACTGAGAAGAAACCAGAAAGTCAGGAAGTGGAAGCCCAAGGAGTTACGTAGCTAGCTGGGGTCCATACTAAACACATAATACAATTATTTACAACAAATAGGTAGAAATAACTTTATAAACTGAACCATACATATATACATATTTATTCTGACAAATCACACTTCTATTTAAACGTATTAAACTTACATAACTTTACATAATGCATTGCGAAATGAGCAAAGAAACAGCATTTGTCCCTTTTCTTTTAAGTCCTCCATTGTCCTTTAATGTCCTTTGATGACTTCCTGATCTATAGACAGATATTTCAGGTTACTATGGCGTGGTTTCAGGTTACATAGCGTTTTTTCCTTCAGTTTAAATTGTATTCCTCCACAGATGTAGTAGGTAGGCATGGGTCGATAACCGCTTTCAAGCTGTCCCGCAGTTTCAAAGCATTGATAATCACGGTTTTAAAAAACACAAATACTGTGGAATACCATGTGAAATGAGCTAAAGACAAAAAAAAAGATGATTATGCTCCTGTTTTTATAAGAATTTGATCTGAATTTTCTTTTGTACAATATTATTTAACTATAAAAGCAATAAAAGCATTTGAAGTTGTCTCCGCTAAACCGTAATTCTTTTTCTACAAGGCAGTCATATCATCAGAATCTCATACCGTCCCAAAAGTAACAGAAATCCTATGATAGACTGTCATTGTGTCGATATAAATCTGTGAAACCTGCCTGAGACGTGTTTGGGATAAACATTACATACACTGGGATTTGAAAGGCTGGGGCTGTTCTTAGTGCTTTGTCTTCTGCAGTATCTGAGCCTCTCGTATTTCTTTGACCTCCTCCATTATTGCCCAAAAGTAACTATAATTCACAGTAGCTTGAGTTTACTGTAAACAAAGATGATAAAAGGTAAGCAAACTCATAAAACAAGTAACTTTATGAGTAATTTAAAAAATGAATATGCTATTTAACTAATATATACAGTATAATATGTATTTATTTAGTGTTTGTATTTGTGCTCTGTATCATTACAACTGTCATTATGAACACTGATTCTGAAAAGGTTTTATTAGGACACTAGTTTTGACTTTAATGTCAGAAGTGGTCTCCTTTTATGAATGTGACACAACATTCATCCCATTAAAATAATTTTTGGGGTTAAGTTTGAGCGGTTATTATGTGTATGTTTAAATAATCACTGTAAATGTAAAATGTGCTTCTCCTTCAGGTTGAGTAACACCAAGAAGCAGGCCGTGCACACAGTGATGGGCATCTGGATGGTCTCTTTTATCCTGTCCACTCTTCCTGCTGTGGGCTGGCACGACACCATCGACCGCTTCTACACGTCCGACTGTCGCTTCATCGTCACGGAGATCGGCCTGGGCTTCGGCGTGTGCTTCCTGCTGCTCATCGGAGGCAGCGTAGCGATGGGCGTGATCTGCATCGGGATAGCTCTCTTTCAGACGTTCTCGATTCAGGCCGGACACAACGCCGACAAGAACAAGTTTAACGTCCCGACCATCGTGGTGGAGGATGCTCAGGGGAAGCGCAGATCGTCTATAGATGGATCTGAGCCTCTCAAAACGTCATTGCAGATTACTTACCTGATCAGCGGCATAGTCTTCATCTATGACTTCCTGACTGGCTTCCCCATTCTGGTGAGCTCCAACATGGTTCATTTCATATTTCATAAACCTCTTTTATATGTGTCCTCTAAACGGGATCCCCTAATCCTTTTGTATATTCTGAAATTGTAGCGGCATTGTTTTATTAAGTAACCCTGTTACATTTTAAAGTTTTGTCTCACTTGAAATATAAAGTGTTGTGTTAAATAAGCTGTTTTCTCTTAAAACACAGATGTACTGCCTGGCTTCTTGTTAGATAAAGAGCCTTGTAGGCCTCGGTAGATGTCATTAATAAAGTGGACATAAGCTTTAGAGAGCGGATCCAGACTTTCTCAGCAGTCAATCAAATATTACAGGTCGAGAAACAGCATTTTATTTGAAGTGAGCCAATCATAAAACCTTGAGTCACTTCCACAACTGTTTGGTTTCCATTAATGAATTCCAATTAAATGAGATAAAACTTATTGTGTAGTTTGCAAAAGGGCTAGAATAAAATCAAATAAAAAGCCTTCTGTTTAGTGTGCACAAATAAAAGGATAAATGTTCTTTCTTGTGGCTGCTGGTATTAATACAGGCAGTAAGGGTCATACCAAAACAACTGCACCAACAGTTTTCTGTCAGTATTTTAATTATAAAATGTCTCATATTCACCAAAAGAACAGTTTAACTTCATCCTTATGAATATTTGTAAATACGTATGAGACCTTCCAGGATTATTATTTCAAAAAACAGTTTCCATTTCAATGTTTTAGTTTCAATTTATATATTTTATTTTAAATTTTATTTATAATGTTATAAAGATAAAAAAAAAAATACTAATCAGATATATTAATGGAAGCGTGACTACTCTTGTGAAAGTTTATGATCTGTCACAGCTGTATTGTTTAAACCATCTCTATATAATTTCACACATTAACATGATATGAGGTGACGTTACATGACTGTGTGCTGCTGTCAGACCTCCTCTAAGTGAGAAGAGGTTAATGGGCTGAGCTCTGAAATGAGTGAGTGGTGAAACAGGACACAATAAAGATGGGTTGAGGGTGTTTCTGTAACCACACCGCAGTAATGTTTTATTAATATCACTGATTTAATGTCAGGGGCTTTATGTAGGCCACACCCCCTGCCTTTTCTGCTCATAGAAGCTGCCCGTGTGTCCGGAGGAATTCTGACACATTTACATTTATTGATGCTGAAGAAAATGCTCGGATCACAAATGCTTTTATTTTTCTCTGTTGGTGGGATCTCATGTGGGACTGCGGCTAGATTACACTTCACATTCCAAGCTGATTAACAAGTATTGTGTTTAGGGGTGTTTAGGGGACCTCCAGGGTTTAAAAAGAAATGGATAACTTTTCTTTAGATCCTGGGGAAACTGATCTGAGTGCATTCTTACTGAGCGGAAGAGCAAGCTCTGTTTCAAAGTGTCGCCATTTGGTTTGCAAATTTGTGCCTCAGGTTCTCATTTATTTTTTAACAAGTCATTTCATAGGTTTTCAATGAGACGTGAGAGCTTGTAGAAGCCCCGGCCTGTCAGCTTAAAAGCAGGTCTCTATGGCAGGGCCCCCATTTGTAACTAGCCTCAGTAAATGCTTCAGCCAGGCAGAACATTTTAATTGCAATAATTTTAATGAAAGAGGTTCTATTAAGAGCAGCTCATATATATTGAGCTGCTCTTAATATTTCTTTTTCTAGCTTTAGCAAAAATTTTACTATTTAAGTAATGGAAAGCTGAACTTTGATATATTAGTGAATGATCTCTTAAAAATCTGCCTTATGCTCATGAGATTACTGCTGCAGTAAATGCGTGTGCAGGTCTTTTGACAGTTACAGTTACAGAGTGTTGTTCCACTTTTAGCTGATCCAAATCTGAAAATATCTGTTCATGATTAAATTAGAGCTGGGGTCTTTAGTTTTTAGTCTGTGTACGGTAGCCCAGTAGGGACAGTAAATAATGGAACTTCCACTGTGAGTTATTTTGAGGCTAATACTTGTGAAAATGTAGTGCTGACTGAAGTGTTGTGTTTTGTTCAAAGAGATACTGTTTATATAATGCACCTTTAAAAGTGAATGAAAGTCATTGTTGTTTTGTGCTGGCGAAGGCAGTGACTCAGCTCTGAGCTCACACGCCTTTAGGCTCTAAAGCTGCTGAATTATTTGAAAGAACAAAGCCAAGTCTATGCATTAGTCAGCTCTGTAGTTTGTTAAAAGAAACGCAACAATAACACAGATTTAAAAAAAAACCCTGCCCTCACTGTATTCTCTTCTCTGATTGGTTCATACAGAGACACAGCGTAAAAATGCAGTGTTGAGACACAAACTGGCCCTGATTAAAGATTAGATTATGAAGTGGTCTTTTTCACAACATCTCCTTGTGTTTGAAGTGAGACAGAATATGAAGCATCATATTTCCAGCCACCAAACAGCCTCCAGCTTTCTTTACGACCTTATGTAATGAGCTATTTAAATGCATGAGGCACGTACGCACAAATAATGAGTGGACAAGAAATAGAAAACCTTTAGGAGGTCATTACAAAAGGAAACATGAATATATTCATAAACAAATCTGCAAGTATAGAGTGTGATACGATGACTCATGATCTGGTGTTTGTATCGAAATAAAGACTGAAGCTCAGATAATTGTATAATGCCCATAACAGTGGTTTTATAACTCACCTGGTTTTATGTCTAAATATGACTTTAGAGTCAAAAGCAGACGGATTATCCATGTTCAAATGTTTGTAATGCAATAGTGTTTGTGAATAGACATTTACTGTGAGTTTTTTTGGGCATCTGTGCAGGTGGTGAGCTTCACCAGTCTGAAGTTCGACCGCTCCTACAACTGGATGGTGCTGTGTGTGCTGTGGTGCTCCATCGCCCAGTCCATCCTACTGCCCATGTTCCTGTGGGCCTGTGACCGCTATCGGGCCGACCTACGCATGGTGTGGGACAAGTGCGTGGCCATTATGTCCAACGATGAGGTGGATGAAGGTAAGTCATTGTCCCTGGTCTCATTCCCTCCCTGCCTCCTTTCCTCCTTTCTCTTCTCTTTCCTCATGGTGTGATGGTGATGCCATTTCCAAAGACATCTCAATGTGCACATAGTGTTATATCTGAGCTTAGAAAATACTATAAAATAGAAACTGACTAGAAATGTTTAAGTGCTTTGAGGACTGTCTTTGACCAAAGGAATTAAGGTGACATATATGATTTATGAACCAGAACAGTTTGGTCTTGACGCCTGGGGAGTCAATGTAATGAGAAAATTGAGGCCAACAATACTTTACCAAAGCAAAGGGGTCAGCAATCCACAGAACTTTAGATTGTGTTCAGTTTTTTTGTATTAGAAAACTGTATAATTGTTATAAGGGTAAATTCCTGATAAACAGCAATAAACCCTTTTACATCAGGATTTGGGACACGATGCAGCAGTGGAAGGCATTACACAGTGGACTTGAAGAAGTGTACATAGTTTGAAAAGCTTATATAACAATGACTTGAGGAGTGAGGTGTGAGAGGTTTTCAAATTCAACATAAAACCTTAGAATGTTATGAACTACTCCCTGAAAGAGGTTGAAACAGAAAACTCTCTGGTGACACTAAATCCAGGTTATCTTTATCTACAGCCCAGAAACACAGGGTTTAATTGAGGATTTGTTTTAAAGACGGGGTAGAGATGAGGTAAATCTTTATATTCAACCATTTCAGTCTAGATAATACTGCTGCAGCCTCAGATGACAACAGAGTAATGTCACTGTGTGTCCCAAAGCTTTGATCTAAAATAAACTAATGAACGAATATAAAAAAAACTTTATCCTTTTGATATGTTAACTTTATTTTTATGTATAATTATTAAACATGGCTTTGTTTCTCATTGTGCTGTGGATTCCAGTTTGAACTCAGAGGTCAAATGTTATCATGTGACCTATCATGTGACCTTGTGCAACATGACATAAAGAAATCTCTCTGTCTGTTTGTGTTGTGTACTTTAAATTGCTTTGCCTTATCTTTGTTATGAGACTGATGTCTCTAAAATGAAAAATAAATAATGCTGGGCAAAGGGCATCTTTACCTCAGAGCGTTTTTTTATATTTCTTTTCTACTTCAATGCACTTAAACTGGGCAATCTTCATCCTGAAAGCCCTGGAAAGAGACAATAAAGCAAATGGGTTTCCCATTTATTAGTTGGAACAGAAACAGTTCCACTGAAGCTGAAAAGCACTTTCAGGTCATTGTGATGGTCATATTTCCCTCAAGTCACAAAGGGATACAGAACTGTTCACACTCTTTTGGTTTTGCTCATAGCTATCCGTTTTTTTGACATGTGTTTTGAGTTGTTTTATTGTTTTACAGTTTTGGTTTTACAAAACAAAGTCCAATAAGTAGGCTCATATGTGAGAAAAATACCACCAAGTAGTATGTACCAATGGACTAATCAAAGACTATTGACTGATATGTTCCAGTTAGTTTAACTACTGCTGTTTGTAGGTCTTAGCTCACCTTCATTGATCCAGTGGAGTCCAGTGCTCCATACGTCAAGGATGTTATATGCACACAACGTTTGATGGTAAAAATGTTATTTTTAGTTGTGCTAAAATCAACTAAGAGGCAATACACTAGCTGTCTGCGGTACAGGTACAAAATACAAAAGCAACAAATATCAGACTAATAGATAAAAGAGATCATTCACAAAAAGCTGGTCTCAACAGTAGGTCACATGATAATCACACAATGCTTGTTGAATTAACAGGTTTTTATAATCTATGCTAATTTATTTATGCTTCATCTAGTGGCGCTGTTTAAACTGCACCCTCTCTCTGTCTGTAGCCCTCCAAACCTTTTGATCCCTCCCTCCTGACACCCTGCCTGATTACTAACTGTTGTCCAGCAGGAACCACACTCCACACTCTCTGTGATAATTAACACTGCCAGTTTTTTTGCTTTTTTGCAGCGGGCTTGCCATGTATAAGTCATCTCAGTTGTATGTATACGAACGGTTTCCTGTTTCCAAAGCTACTGTCCTGCATGCCAGGCTGCTTTTGCATAGCTATTCTCATCCTTCATTATTTTTTGCTCAGAATCAACATTTTACATCATCTTTAAATTATTTTAATACACATGAATACAGTAATTAGATGGTACAATAAAAAATATATTTCTCAAACTTTGTATTTCCCTGTAAGCCTGTTGCTGCTTTTATAAACAGTTCCCCAAACAAGGGCTTCGCCATCATTGACATTACTGTAAACTAAGCTCTAAATTAACATTCAGACACTAAACCAATTGACTTGTCTCTCTTATCTATTCGTCTGTCTGTTTGTCTGTCTTGTGTACTGAATCCCTTGCTCTCTAATCCTGACGACCGTGCTTTTCTGCACTTTGCAGAAAACAGCCAAGACGGAGGAATTCATGCCGACTTAATATATGACAGACCATATGACTATAGCTCGGCGCCTGAAATGGTGACGCTAGACCGTAATGCCAAGTATGAGTTCTCAACCTTAGAAAGGGGGGTTCCGCAAGGGTATCCAGTGAGGGAACAACAGGAAGATAAAATGCAGTATTTGCAGGTATATTTTCAATTGATTTTCTTAATTTCTTTGTCTTGAAATATTTTTATTGACGTTGATTGTTAACGTGCATGATTCAATGGCCTGTGGGCCGTTTCGTTTCATTCTTTTTCTTGCCTCATCAGATATTTTGTGATGTTACATCTCCCAAAAACACATTTATTTTGTTCTTTTTGAAGAATCCAAAACACTCTGGCTGACTAATGTTTGGTAAATATGACCATCTGCAGTTTAATCACATGCACAATGCGCTTCAGGATCAGAAATGTACCTTATCCTCTAAGAGGGTGAGAATTATATAACGTACAACTGCCTTTTAGGATTTCAGCTTTTGATAAACTTCAGTCTATGTTCAAGTCAAAAAAATGTTTTTTATGTTTTTTATTGGATCCAGCATCCTTCCCAGACCAATGCACAAAGACCAGAGAGACCTCACCCTTCACTGACTCCCAAACCAGACCTAATCCCCAAAAAATGCTGTTTCTGTTTAAATTTAAAATCTAAAGATCAATAATTTTGGAGTCTCTGGCCTGGAAGGTTGGTGAAGGTCAGTGCAGCCCTCTTATAACTCTCCCTCTTAATACAGATACAGCACTCACTTCACTGCAGCCTGTGTCTCAAATCTGTTTGGGATTTCTCTCAACGACAAACAACAGCATTATTAGAGGCCTCAACAAATCCAGTCCTGGAAGTGCTGGATCATTCCCACTTTATTCAGAAGCCTTAAAACAGAGATGCATACAGTAGCTTTCACCACATTTGGTCAAGTCACCACCCCTCCATTGTTTTTGTGTTTCTGTCCACTATATTATTTGACAGAAAGTTATAAGGTGTTGTTTAGCCCTGCCTTTACATACTGTACATGTTTAAATGTAAAATGTGAAAACTGTCACATTGTAAAAAGCTAAACTGTGTGTTTCATGTTGTCTTTATTGGAAGGGTTCAGGCCAGTCACACCCTTCTTGTCATTGTAAAGGGCACCTCCATTTGGTAAGTGCACTTTGGGCACTTCTCAAGTGGCTTCAACAAAGCCTCTTTAGCTTCATTTGCCTGTTTTCCATTCTCCCAGCTTTGTCCTGCATCTGAAGTCATTGTAATGCTTGTGCTGCCCTCTGCCGTCCCGTCTTCACAGTGTAACACCCGTAATGCTACTGTATCGTCTGCTGTTATTTCTCCTGCATTTACTATAAGCTACCACAGGGGGGCAGGCTGGTGTCAGTCTTGTGGCTCTTGACCTCACCTTTACAAACCCTCTCTCTCCTGCGTAGTTGTCAGAGCAGAATGGAAAGTGAGTATCCCAACCGTAGGACTCAAGCCTGAGTAGCACTAATACAATCTACCCAAAGAGAGATATCTGAGGGATTATTACTTCAAATGTTTACATAGCTCTTTAGATGCATGCTGTTTGAAACCAGCTTCCGCATTAGTTCCCTTTACCCCATAAGTCTTATTTATAATGTTAATTATTTTAAACGATGATTTAATCCTTTCAAATTTGGGAAGTTGTGCATGCCCTCAAATAGTCTTTAGAAGGAGGCATGTGGACATAGGGTTATAAATCCAGCTCCTTCACCTGTTCACTTTATGGTTCCTTGTATAAAAGACAAAATGTCTTCTGCTGTAAATACTATGTCCGGATGCCTTCTTCTAAAACCAGTTCTGTTGTATGAATCTAAAACCAGTTCTGTTGTATGAATAATTTGTCAAAAAGTGGTGTTGTTATAATGTTAAACACTATTAGGATCTAGGTCAGAGATTGTCTAATGCTTTCTCTGACCTTACAAATTCAGTGGCTCCAGATAAACAAGAACAACCTACATCTGCCACTGATGGGCTTTATTAAAATATTACCTCTTTAACAAATCCTTCAGATAACCTCCTTAATAATTATTCATTTGCAAGTCTCATACATTTGAACATTGAATATTTTCTCAGTTTTGTTCTGTTCTTTTTAGTAATGGTTCTATGAGATACTTGTGGCCAGTCATTACAAGCAGACAAAGTAACGGATAAAGGCAGTGCAGTGTATTGCGGTTAGCTAAAATGCATTTATGTACATAATCACTGAAATAACTCTATTTAATTTAACTCTCCCCTGAGTACCTCATAGAACGGGATTTTAAAACGCAGTCCTTTTACTGTGAAGGATCATAAGGTCTACAAACTCTGTAGACTTTTGTATTGTACATGACTCTGATAAAATAAAGACTCATGGAGGGTTTTGATCTGTGTGTCACATTCAGGTGCCCCCTACAAGAAGATACTCCCACGACGAAACCGACATGTGGACCAGCGACCGGATCCCCTCCTACCTGCACCGCTGGGGCTCCACCGAGGACATGATAGTGAGTGGCCACTACAGCTCCACCTTACCGCGCCACGAGAGGCGCAGGAACAGCCTGGTCTCCTACCACGAGGAGAGCCACCATCCACATCGCAAACGGCGGCGCTCTGAGGACAACATGCACTCCCTCAGACACCTGCCGCGGGTCGTCTGCAGCGGAGAGTATTATGAGGACGAACTGTGCTGCTTCAGCCGCGACGAGGTGATTAATTTCATTGATGAAACGCCGATACCGAGTCCAAGGAAGAGCCCGCGGCGCACATCCACCATTTCACTGATACCGAACGTTTACGAACAGCACACAGTCCTCCTGCCACACTTCCCGCTCACAGACTTTGAACGTGAGCCTCAAGCGCTCAGGCGGGACCACAAAAGGAACAGTAGTCGAGGGACTTCAACTGAAGGTTCACCTAAACCTGCCGCAAAGAAGCCCCCCACGGCGTGTAGCTCGGGTAAAAGCGGCTGTGAGCAGGATGGGAAAAGGGACTCATCTTTGCCCGGTCGTAGTCGTCAGACTCCAGGGAACTCCCCCAGTAGTCGGCCCAGGACAAGCCTCGGGGCCAGGGCCGGTGCAGGAGCAGACTTTGGGGGTCAGAAGAACTTGAAAAAAGCCGAGAGTAAAGGAAGCACAAACAGTTTTGTAAGCACACCCTCGGCCTCCTCCTCGGGGTACATCACATTTCGGTCGGACTCTGTGGGCTCTGCCTCTTAGAGAAAGATTCTACTTGTTAATGTTTATTGTTCTATAAATTATTATACTATAAACCACTGAAATATTAGTGGTTATGAAAAAATCTATATATTGGGTTGATTGGCCTTTTTAATCGTGCCACTACCATCTTTTACTATTTCCGGCCAATGATACCTGTGAACTTTATGACCATGAAAGCTTTGGATATCAATGTGAATGGGCCTGATGTTGTTTTAATATATACAGGCAGGTTTGAAGGGTGATAATTTTGCATCTTTCTGGTCACAATATTCCCACTGAGGACACATATTCCAGCACTGACACAACTCTGTGTTTTTAAATCGTGTGAACATTTCCACTCCTTGTTTTTGCTGTTTTGATGTTGTTTCTTATGAGATGCTTAAACGAGAGTTGGTTGTTTGAGTGGTGGTTTTTTTTTTACTTAATTTGTAATATTTTGCCTTTTTAATGAATGCTTGTTTTGTTAAATAGACATTTTTAATCCTGAGAACCGCCAGGGGTATTGGATGTATATTAATTTGACCTTTATCAGCTCTAAACATTGCCATTTGTTGTAGTTTTAAAGGCATATATTTTGATCACTTTCACTTTTTGAATGCCTATTTGCTGAACAATTTACCTTTGAAAGTGAGATGTGAAGACCCCTAATTTCTGAATACAATGTGAAAGTGTTTTTTAAAGCAGATGGAAATGTGAAATGTATACTATATATGATGGCTCTATTTTGAATTCATTAGTTTTGATGTTGGTTTCTCTTCAATACAAAGGGTTTGTCCAGTTATTACAAAACTTGTGTTACCTTTGCTCACCACCATATATAATTTTTACACATTAAACCAATACAAAAAGGAAATGTTGGTTTATTCTTTTTGACTGAGCTTCATCCATCTCTCATCCTGAATCCAAATTATTTGTGGAAGACCTGTTATTTGTTGGAAATGAACAAAATGATCAGCTTCATTCCAAGGAGCCTTAATACTTAAGGCTTTTTTTGCACCCATGCCGACAAATACAGAAAAAACAATGCACTTGTTGCTTTTGTTAATGGATGAGCTACAGGTTTGGAGTAGCTACTGTTCTTTTGTGACGCTCTCAATTTTACCGGTCGATCAGAGAACAAAAGAAGAATTAGAATTTTAAAAACAAAATCTAATTTTGGTAAGTTCATAAATGTCAAAGCTCCAGGCTGTGTGCTCTAGAGACACAATATAAAAAGTTATATTCAGTAGATACTAAGAACATTTTGTCATTTTGCTCACCTATAGTTTTAAACAAAGCATCTTTAAATAAATCTAACACTAAGTGCTTCTCTGTAACCATGGAAACAACACAAGAGGAATCACAGACAACAGCTCGTGTTTTCACATATCATTTTCTTCACATTGGCCTGTTTGAGTGGAGATACTGAAAGCCCTAAAACCACACCTGAAGACTCCCTTGAACCTGACGTGAGGACTCGTGGTCTGTGCAGAGGCGGGGAGCTGGGGCCTGGCTCTTTAAACGCGCTTGATTGAACCCAGTTTGATGCTAATGACTTATTCTGTGCCTTCCCAGGCTCTCAGCTCAAATCTGGCTGCTCTCATGGGCCAAAGCAAACTCTCTTTATAAAACAATGGTCCGAAGAGTTAATAGAAATTCTTTCAAAGGTGTAAGGGCTTTCAGTGTGGAAGTCACGTGGCCTTTTCTTTCTTGGATAAAACAAACTTTTCTTGTGGCCTGAGCCTCTGTTGGTCTCATCAAAAGGATAGCTTTGACTCTGAAGAAGGAGCATTAGGGAGATTTATAGGCAGGGTGCTTTCAGCTGATCCCACCAAAAGAAGGTGCTCAGGCCAAAGCTGAGTTTAGTTTGTGGACGAGGCGTGGAAACACTACAGCGAGGTCTGCGCCCTGCTCCGCAGAGGTCTGCGCCACAAGTGAATGAGCAGTGGGCGTTTCACGGATTCTCCTCGCAGCAAGGTGCCATCCTCCCAGCCCTGCTCCCGGAGAAACAGACGCTTTATGACACAGCCAGATTCTGAAAACCCACCAGCCACGAAAGCAGCGGAAGAAAACCATAAACCCTTAATGTCACCAAATCCATTTCATAGATTTACTACTTTAATTAGTCATGCCACTTTGCACATGTGACCTCTGACAGTAGCTAGTAGCTATTGGTTTGTTTTCTTACTTGATGGCATCTTCATTTGTTTGTTTCTTTGGTGAAGGCAGCGCTCGAGTCAATGTATTCATATTTTTATAACCAGATCATGACTGCCTTAGGAATAAATCTAGCTTTAAATTCTAACTAAAATATGATCTAATATGGACCTGCTATGGGGTCTAAGTGGTAATTTGATCCTTGGTTATTATTTTCTTGTCGGGTACATTTGCATGGTAATTGCGAGCTCCGGTGAGGCGCAGGACGTCACGCAGCGTGTGGTGCAATTAGCCGCATATCATTGCTCCGTTGTCAGACAATTTTCTACTTTACCGCCTCTGTTCCGGTATTTAAGCGTGAAAACAACGACTTTCATTCTGCTGTTTTAAAATATAGCTACACCGGATATTAGCGCGTCTTATTCACATGACGAGGACTAGAGCCGAGAACCTGCAGGTTGTTATTATTAAACGTTTGCATTATTCCTTTATAAAGACAAACTTCTTGTTGAATGTGCCCCTTGATGTTGGCCTAAGAATTGTTTGTCCTGAAGAATAAATGATTGAAAGAATTGAGAAGCATTAAACTAAAGACCAGTTTAATCCGTGACCATTAAGAACAATTCATCATTAATGTGCTGCTCAAAGCCTCTTTGCATTTCATTTGAGCCTCAGCTTCAAACGAGTGATCAAGTGTTATCAGCTGCAAACATAGCAGTAGTTAAGACCCTGGACAAAACTACCACATCGGTCTGTCGTTTAATTACGAGATGTGTTGAAATTGTTTGTCTGCAAAAGTTTTACAACGTCTTTAAAACATATTGAAACATAAGACATATTTTATTTTCTTGTAGCCTCTCTTATGGCCTCCTGGCCCTCATTTATCACACGTGCACAGATCTGCGCTCCTTCTAGATTGGTAACTGAGGCCCATTGTTTCCTCGGTTAGGCTTTAAGACCTTTAATCCCTCAGTTACTTGCGAATATGTTTCACTCTTGTTCAAATTATTGAGTCAAAGACAGATCACATGGAGTCTGTCTTTATTTAGCTCCACGCTACAAACAGAGTTGAAAAGAGGGCGTTTTCTTTATTTCTCAAAAAATAAAATATTTCATTTACAACAACATAAAATAACAATAGACGGTACATCTATTCAGTGCAAGTCATAAACATGTAACAATAATACGTTTCCTGTATCTCTACCAGGGCCTCCATACACTGAACTGTCCGTTCACAACTTCGAAGTGAATCTTGGGAGTTGCAGTCTTTGTGGCTCCAGAACAAGGCTGTCCGTGTTTTCTGGGAAGAGTGTGTGCTGTGGGGGGACTGTAGACTTTACACGTGACCGTGTTGGACTCCTCAGGTCCCGCTGGAGGTGATGGGAGAAGCGTCCTCGTGACGTCCTGAGTCTGCACGTGGCTTAGGCCGCTGTCCATGGTGCTACCGCACTCCTCCGGCGTCCCGGAGCCAAGCCGAGAGGCGAGCTGTGAGAGCTTCCAGCGGTCAGGCCCGCTCAGATGGTCAGCGCTGAGGAGGTAGTGGTTGACATTTGCCACACAGCTACTGAAGCCCGTTTGGTAGTCGGACTCTGGAACAACACTAGAAACTGGAACAAAAAAAACAAAACAAAAAAACCCGCAAGGTTAGCAACAGTGCGCCTTAAAAGCTGCGTGAAGCAAATCAATGCCTGCAGTTTAGCGAGGTTTTAAACAAACAAACTTACATTTCTGGATCTTTTGGAGGTGCTTCAAATGTTTCACGGTCAGCTCCAAAATATCAGCCTTTTCCAGTTTGCGCTTTCGGATCTGTAAGAAATAATCATAATTCCGTCAGTTTATTAGAACTGCCATAACAGAAAACAACACGCCTTTAATTGTACTGTCTTTACATAAAAGGCCTTCACTTACAGCGCTGCTGTAGTGGCTCTCCAGCAGAAACTTCAACTGCTCCAGACACTGGTTGATTCGAGCTCGTCGCTTCTTTTCCATCAATGGTTTGGACACCTTTAGAAAAGAACAGATTATATTATCGTTTCATGTCGAACAGGTTTAAAAGTTAACTGTATTTATTCTAAAGTGCAGTTTCCTTTAAGACAGTAGTCCACTAACCTTGGTCGCAGAGAAGGCTTTTGGTTTGTCGCAGTCTGTTGAGGCCACCATTGTGATATAGTCCTTTAGTTTCTGTCAAGTGGAGCCTCTTTGGCGCACGGAATGAAGGAGCTGACCTCCAGTAGGTTTATATAGAGCCACCTACTTAACATGTCAATGGTGCACGCTGCCCCCCGCCCCTGTCCCAAATGAGCAGAGAACACACAAAAACTATATAAACCTATAAACGGCTATGTTTACTGTGTTTAAATCACCGACTGAACGTGTTGTTTGTGGATGAGACAAAGAAGAGTGGACATGTTTTATCTATATTGTATTATGCTACTTTCAGTTTTCACACTGGACAATATTAATTTTGTAGATGATGAATGTGTTATTTTTCAAGTATAGTAATATTAGTAATCATAACAACACCGTTTTTATAAATTTATTTAATATTTGGTGATCAGAGCAGCTTGACTGTCCAAGCTTGTTTTCGTAAAAGTTTCCATGGACCTCTGCTTTCAATAACTGGCTGTAATGCATATTGTGGTAGTATATTAAATTTCTTATTAGTTGTGAAACTTGTCCAAATAGAATCTCAAGACATAGTTGTAAGTACCACTGGATTGAGTCAAATCAAATGAAATCCCCTGTTCTGAGAAATGTGCTGTATGTGAAACCTAAACTAACTTTGTTCGCTCGTTTTTTGTAGGATTGCACTCGTAGGCTATCATTCATGGGGCACAATAATAGTTAGAAAAGTGCAGGTGCTTTCTTCTCAACCATTTGATTATATCATCCCTATTCATATTTTACAGCCTTGCCCAATATCAACAAACTGTTAGATCCTCCATTTTTTATAACTAAAGTATAAACTCCATAAGAGATTGTTCTACGTGTGCGGTGAAAGTCAGTGTGGTTTTATTGAGGCTGTGCTTGTGGAGAGTTGGGTTGGTGGCTTTTATGAGTGAGTTTCACGCCGTCAGGTCGAAGGCAGATCCGTGGTAATTCACTCTTGTACCACAGCATTCAGATTTTCTGGTGCTCATGTAAAATCTCACAAACCACCTGTGGAAATGTGGACAATCTGTGTCCCAAACGTCCCTGTGATGCTTTATTCACCATTCATCCAACATGTAAGAAATGAAAACACAAGAGATTTTGAAAAATGTTTACAATTAGTCTTTTCTGGTCTTTTGTGTCGAGGAGGTTTTGTCTCGAATGAGGCACAGTGAGGCACCGAGGAGAATTGTGGGCCGCCCCCTGTCCGCGCTCCCTCGCCTCCTGATTCTCCACAGTTTCCTCCTGAAAAGAGCCAGGGCTGGGAAAGTCTGAAACAATGTCTGAGTGTGGGTTGAAGCTGCCTGCCTCTGCTCATCTTCTGTCCACTCACATGTTTATAAGAATATGAAGAAATGGGTCGGTATTGTAGAGTGCACAGTCTTCACTTATTAAAAATGACAAACTATTAAATCAAAGTATTGTCATAAATTCTCCATCTTTTATTTTCAGTGGCGCTCTGTATTGTCTGAAGAGTAAGCAAAGCCTGACTTAATAAAGAATGTGTTTGTGCAGTGTCAGTGATGCTTTATGGGTTAATATTTCCAATGTTTAAGAGACAAAAAACTTAAATAAGCACATTAGTTTCCAGCAGCATTTGTCATATTTAGTGCTTTAAGTGGGTATACAACCTGAAAAGTAACATAGTGTTGCTTTGAAATACATCACGAGCTTAGGAGGTGTTTTAACAAAATTAGAAACAACAAGGTTCACTTCATTAATCAAACAAGAAGCTGGATTAATGCTACAATATTTTTATGGCTTACATTTTAAATCCTACAAAAATACAGCAGTTGTCCTTTATGTCCTTTATTCCTGATTTTTGAACATTTGGAAGAACTAGTTTGCAATTTATAAAAGTGAAAGGTTCACATGCATCAGAAGGACGCTGTGGTAATGTTGTAGCACAACACAATGGCACATTAGACACATGTCTGACTGTAAATATGATTGGAGAATAATAGTGGCACACATTTCACACATTGGTAGGATATATCTGGTGAACTAACTGGATCGTTTAAAACACTTTGAAGCAGCTACAGTGTTAAAATAGTTTAGTGGCCAACACGAAGCCTGAGCTAAAACGATCCAGGAGCCTCGTAAAAGAGCCATGGGGGTAAAGCCAGATGAAAAGAGACTTCTTTTATAGCTGACGGCCATTGATCTTTACACTTGGTGTGCTTTGTGACTGCGGACGTGTGGTCATCAAACGTACAACACAGGCTTCAATAACTATGAAGAGCTTTACGCACGTCAATGAACTTATTTTGTTTTTGGTCAATTTTCAACATTTGTATAAAGTTAATTACTTCTTTCTATCTTATCTTAAAGTGGGCTGGATAAAAAGTGAACGTCCCATTCTGATGCCAACATTTCTGACCCACTTGGGATCCCACCATGCCCTGTTGTCATCACTAATGCGTCTATGTCGTTACTAATTGCGTAAAATGTACCGAAAAATCGTTCATCACATTCTGGTGCCTCTTTTGGAAGCGTTTAATCGGTCTGAAATGTGCCTGAGGTGCTGTGATGTAGGCGCGCTCCCGCTGCCCTTTGTCCGCATCGGCGCTACATTATGCGCGCCTTTTCACGCTTGGCTTTAACACAAGAGCGTGGAGCTGTGATTTTAGCCCAGAGTCAGAGCGTCATGTCGCTGCACAGAAGACATTTCTCCGCTGATTACTCGGTAAAATTTCAATTAGCCCCCTTTTGGAGCAGGAACACACTGAATTTAAAGCAGTGCATGGTTTATTAAATACTCGCAGCGGCAACAGAATGTGCCATGACCTAAAAGAGTCTCCCTTCACTTTCCCTTTCCTTCAAAGTGAAATGAATGAAAACAGCGCACCGAGAGCCGTGTCTCCCAGTGGGACAGTGCCATTAAATGACAAGTTAAGTGTCCCGCGTGACTTTCACCAGAGAGCCTCAGGTCATTCATTAACCCGCCGCACCTTTGTCATGCACGGCCTCGCCACGAAGCCTCGGTAATAATTGGACTATTGCAGCTCTTGTTAACAACAATTAGTGTAGCAATTATGCAATTACTGCAATAAACGATTTCACCTAAAGAAGCAAACGGAGGCATTTGCAAACCAATGGTTTGGTCATTTCAAAAGAAATGGATATAGCCTAACTTTCACTGCTCCTGTCTTTGCATTGGCGCTAAAATAAGCTGTAAATGGGTTTGTAATGCAGTTTCTGGCTGTAAACACGAGGCACCAAGCTGTAAAAAGGTGATGTCCTGTATTATTCACAATGCTCTGGATTAGACCTCTCAGTTATAGTCTATGGATACGTTGTTTAATGGCCTATAAATAGGTTTTCCCAGCCTCACAGAACTAGAACAAGAGAAGATTTATTTATCCTCAGACAGTCTCAGATGTTTCCTATATTCATTCATGCAGGTCATCTGGACTCAGTGGAGACTTCATTTCAAGAGACTGAACTGGTGAGACTTTTAAAAGCCCCGCTGTTACCAGTTGAAAAGTCTCTCAGACCCAGGACGAGGCCAGGGTGTGAGAGTGTGGCTCAGCAGCAGCAGAGATCCAGGAGGTGAGTGAACGCACCGCCGGCCACAGGAGAACAATAATAAGCAGCGACTCTGGGAGCACTTATAGCAATAAGGCGAATCTCCAGGTTGTAATAACAAATGATTTTGCATTTCCCACAAACATGTTGCAGATATTAACAGAAATACAGATCAGGACATACGTTTTGTTAAAATGTGCCTTTGACAAAAGGGCACTTTTGGGCATCAGGCCGGAGGGGCAGGGGCTCAAGCCCCAATACCCCCTCCCCCCGCACGTGACTTATAGCAATAATGTCACATTTTAAATATGCGCATTACCCACACGTATTATGGTATAATCAATGGCTTGTTTACGTTTTCATATTTCGCTCTGGGCACGCTCAGGTCACTTAGTGAATGTTTTGGGCATTTCCACGTGGATGGCTGGAGAGTAACGCAGTTAAATTATGCGTCCGGGGCTGGATTGGTGGCTCCTTAAGCGAAGCAAATCGATGTAACGCTTCTATTCATCCGTCTTTTTGGCAGAAGTAGTGTGACCAAAACCTTATTGTGCGCTACAAGGCCGCAGTAAAAGGAGCAGGTACAGGAGCAGGTGCACTGGAAAATATTATTACAAATATTGGACATTGGATTTTCCTGGAAAGCCACGCGACAGTCCTGTTGCCCAAACATCAAATGGAAATAACGTCATGAATTTCTATAGACTGTGCGGGGCTTGTTTAAAGACTTCTTACTTTGGTTTGCGGACACAATAGGCTCTGTTTGTCCGTGTGCGCCGGGGTTAGCGCCTCAAAGGGGCAGAGGTGCACATTAACATCGCTTAGGGGTTTCTCAAGGGCCAAATGAACTGACTGGAAAGTAACTTTATAAGTCGCTGGAGGATGAAGCCTTTGTGCAGCTCAGAACTGAAAGACACAAGCGACTGACAAAAGGGAGCGGTCTTTGTTAAAGACTAAAGCGCATGGGCATTGATACGCCTTGAATTGCAAAACATCTGCCATTTAAAGTGAAGTGGATTTCAATGAGAATAAGCAGCGGGTCTTTGGGGCACTGTGCGTAAACAAGGGACGCGGCTGTTTGGGCACTAAAGCGTGGATTAATATTAAAATAAATACCAATACATGCCACCTTCCTTTTTATATTGTTTATAACATTTCCCTTAGCCTCTAGTCGTGTCCAGATGTACTTAACTTTAAAAGGAGGCAGTTTCTCCAACAACAATCCGTGTTTTCCTAAATGGATTTACGAGAGCTTGCAGCTGGTTTACGCACGACGTATCACTGTATATACAGGCCACATTAAGTACGGAGCCTAAAAATTAACTGGGACTTATTGTCTTTGCTGAAAGGCGGTAATCTGTCGTGACAGCGCACAGATGAAAATACAGTATATTAAAGTCCGCTTAGACACGAGTGGATTTAGTCATTGAGTCTCTTCCTTCTTCAAAAACGTAGAGCTTAGCGCTGTTTTTAAGGCAATTTATTCACGCGTGAACTGAGGAGCCTGGTCCGTAGAGGATTTTGGTTTTCAAATAGACTAAGGTCTTGGACTGGTCAACTTAGGGGCACTTTAAGAGCTCCATATGGCCACCAAACGCACCTAAAGAGCGTTTTGTTTTTGCTACACCATGCGCCAAAGGAAGGACCAGTTGCCTTGAACGTTTCCCAGGCTTTGGCCCTTTATCTGTCCAAAGTGGAAAATTGAAAGGTACAAGTGAAAAGCCACGGGGCGTTCCTCCAATTTACCTCGCTTCATTTTTTGAAACAGAAATATGTGTCGCCTCAGCAAAAAAATCTAAAATACCACATTTACCTTTGACTTTGTAGTCTAATTACGCACGGTTTATATTTCTATCACCCCTTAACATGGATAAATATATTTTTGAATTCAGTAGAATAAACCACAATTTATTTGTATTAAGTGACGATCTAAATTATGTAATCTACTACATCTTCACAACTAACTCGGTGGTCATCCTGCTGTAATTCTTCTGACTTTGTGTGTGGCGAGTGAAACTGTAAAATTGGTATGAAATTGTCAATTTGTTGGTGTCAGCGCCGCGCGCCATATGCCTTTCTAAGTGGCACTATTTACCGATTCGTTCCTAGTTTCACGGTCCATCCTCCTTTTCTCCCTGCCAGGAAACTCAAAGGCCACAGCAAAATGGCAATTTACCCCGCGGAATGGCCACATGTACCCCCTGTGGCAGACCTTCACTGAGGCCCTTTCCGTTTCACTACGTGTGGCACCGCAGTCAGGGCGTGAAAACTTTGACTTTCAAATAGACAGGAAACTACTCCGCATGGTCCGTGGCCGGGCGTCGCAGGGACACCTGTCACAGTGAAGTCAGGTCACTTTACATCTCACTGGAATCAAGGCCCCACACACTTCTTAGAGAAGGTCCCTGGCTTTCTGCGTAATGCGCGTGACACCGTTTCAGCTTAGACAGACTTAAATTAAAGCAGAGACAACTTGTTGGAAGCTCATGTACATTTCACATTAAAATCACATTTTGCGCGCATTCTGAGTTAAATTATACAATGCAGTGGTATTGGATTTGGTTATTTACACATTCTGTGTAGTGTCTGCGCTGTGGGCCACCGAAGTAACAAGCAACAAAGTGAAGCCTCCATCCTTTATCCATCATTTTATTTAATCACAGACATCGATACTTTAACATGTCATCTGAGTCTGAGCAGAGAAATCACACAGAAACCTTCCACTAAACACAAAAGGGATTTATAAAGCTGTGTATTTTATGGAGAGAGAAGTCTCCTTAAACAGCATGAATATCTAAAAAGAAATTGATAAGATAATTTTTCACAAAACAAAAGAAGAAATGTACAGAAACTAACTTCAACATCAATCAGATTCTTATCTACACAGTTCAA
This sequence comes from Neodontobutis hainanensis, assembly GCA_024349245.1. Taxonomy (NCBI): domain Eukaryota; kingdom Metazoa; phylum Chordata; class Actinopteri; order Gobiiformes; family Odontobutidae; genus Neodontobutis; species Neodontobutis hainanensis. The sequence goes on along the minus strand of JALDNG010000081.1, from coordinate 63,383 downwards.
TGTAGCTGTCACCGTGAATAAAAGCGAAGGTGCCAAATTTAAAAACATGTTGTATTCGTCAAAGTGAAGACTCTATTCTTTACTAACAACTGCTCGGTTTAAATGAGCAGAACATGTCATTTTTCAAAAGGCCATGACCTGTTTTTCATAGTCACACACAGTATATTTTTAATGTTGCTACTGGCTAATTGTTTTGGTGTAACTCTGTATAAGGCCTTGGAAGTACTGCTGTGTGTTCTTCTCAGGCTGGAAAATGATAATGCAGCATTTTGGAAAGAAATACCACAACAGAAAAGCATATAAACTTGACAGTACAGCCAATGAGTTTAGTGTCTGGATTTGTTTTCCTCTGTAAAGAATGTAGATGGTGGTAAAGATGACCCACGTCAGAATGAGCAGGAGCAGACAAAATGTTATAGCTTTGGCCTCGTTGTAATTCTTTGGAAGATCTTTTCCCATGTAGGAGAAAATGAAGCAGAGCAGGCACAGCGTCAGTAACAGTAAAAGCGAACTGCCAAACGCCTTTACATCAGTGCCACAGGCGAGAACAATTTGGTCTGGGTACCATACGGTTTCATTGTAGAGCTGAGGAGGCGCAGATGTGTACGCAATGAGGAGAAACATCCCCTGGAAGATAAATGCTACTCCAATGACCAGCCACTGTCCGTGATATTTCATCCACCAGTTGTGTATTGAGGGGTATTTAGCGGCTATTTTAAAAATAAAAACAATTTGAAAGGAACGCACAAAAAAACATGCCAAACAGACAGTGTAGAACAAAAAAAAAGGCAAAATCCTTAAAATACAATAATGAACTATTGGTCTGCCAAAGTAAAAGAAGACACTGATGCTGCAGAGACTGAGGCAGCCTAAAATGAGGAAGCACATGGGTCCTCCAGCAGATCTCACCACTGGTGTGTGGTAGTTGACGGAAAAGAGCACAGACGTCATTAGAGTGAGGCCCACCAAAGCCACTGTCGCAGCCATGATGACTACAGCTGCAGGATCTGTGAACGGGACGTACTCCACTGATCTGGGACGACAGGATGTACTTCCTGCAGTAGACCATTCAGTCTCCAAACAGTAAACACACTTGTATGGGTTCACTGTGTGAGAACAGAGACCAGATCACAATAATTAAGCTTTTAAATGTGGTTATCCAGGCCCTGTTCTGTAAAAGGGCAAGGAAATATTATGATCAGCATTAACAACAATTATGAACAACTAATAAAAGTTGTCATAGTTGTGTTAGGGTTGAAGACAAGGACCACTACTTTATTTATTACAAGGCTCCTTATATAATCAACATAATTATTGTCATTTGTCATAATGTTAAATCTGCTCTGCTTTGATATATATATATATATATTTTTTTTTTTTTCTATATTTACCTGTGATGTTGACATAAGTTCCATTTGGACAGAGTTCACAGTTAAAGCAGCATTTGTGGATGCCAACTTGCTGTTTGGCGTACCCCACAGAGCAGTCTTGAGAACACAGGGACGTAGGCACCTGCACAAAACAATACTGAATGACAGATTTGAAATTCCTGAAATGTGTGAATGGGAAAAAAAGGCCTTATTGTTTATGATAGGAAGGCTTTGTTTATGGGCAGGGAGAAACTTGAGAGCCAATCACAGCACAAGACTGTAGACCAGTTTTGGATACAGGGGTGCTGCAGTGGTCTACAAATACCAAATAAAAGAGGGCACTCAAAGACAATTCGTTACCTGCATTTTTTGTGATGATTTTATTAAGTTTAATAATACGTTTATAGATATTAATAATCTATAAACTTAATAAAATTATCACAAAAATTGACTTTTATTTGGTATATGTAGAACACACAATAACTTTACAGTTGAAAGTAAACAAGTTTGTATAAATATTAATGTGCATGGGTTTATGTTTAATATGCCTTACACATAACTGTAAACTTTGTGTCTAGAAAAGCCTCTGCCTGGATTTATTGCTGTTTGATCCTAGTTCTTATTAATGTAGTTCCATTTTAACTTCTGTTTTTTGGTTGTGTTTGAATTTGAACAAAATAGCCTCTTGAGATAAAGCATCTAAGGGTTATGTTCATTACTGTTTCTCAAAATTAATGCACTTACTTTTCCATTTTTGTACCACTGGATTTTGGAACTATTGATGAAAAAATCATTCGATGGATAAAACTTGTAAAAGCCAACTTCGACCTCATCATTGTTGTTCCAGAAAACTATGGAATAGTATCCAAACTTTGGGTCTCCGTTCTCATCAAACTGAATACTCTGATTTAAAAGAGTAAAGTTTGATTTCTTCAGCTCTGCCAGAACCTGAAACATGGAGAAAATATTAGTTTGAAGTATCATGCTGCTGATTTTATGTGGGACATACAGCTGTGAGATGGTAATTGTCTCATTCATCCAGGTCATAGTACTACAAGTTTAAAATGAGACCAGTTTGTGACAAAAACACAAAATGTCAGAGAATGTTATCATTATTCAAAGCTGCATTGTTTAATTGTTTGTTGCAGAGTTGCTCAAAGTGGAACGCATCAGTCCGAACTAGTGTATAAAGCTTTAAAATGACACCCTTTAGAGTTTAAAGACATAGAAAATTAATGCCCCATAGAGTCCTCTGGAAGAAACCTGTTCCTCCAGCTCCACAGGACAGACCAACTGAGCTCTGCAACAAGAGAACAGCATTTCTGTTTCTTTTTTAACACATTCTCGAGATAAGTCGAGATAAGGACATTTATTTTTCTATTTTATTTCTAATGGGTTTGTACGTTTTTAAAGTTAATTCATCATCTGACCCTTTCACACTGGGTTTGGTCACATCAGCATGTCCCTACAGGGCTACCGTAGGTGTAGAAAGGGGGGTTGTGAGGTTTGAAACCACCACCAAAACTACACACTGCACCTTTTAACATTTTAATTACCTTATGGACACTTATATGCATCATTTATAATATTTTACTCACCATGTAGGGGTGCACTGTTATACTCGTATTGCATTTATCAGCTCCACACTGCAGCACATTGTGTAAAGCCTTAGCCACTGTATATACAGCAGAATAAACAGGGAAGGAGTAAGATGGGTCTGCTGTAAAGATGTCTGCTGCACTGAGGCTGCTGCAGTTGCAGAACTGATTACAAAGCCTCCCTTTATCCATTTGGCAATGTCCTTGGTTTTTAAAAGAGTAAATAAAGTCGTAAAAGCCTGGTATATGCTCGTCCGGCTCGGCGATCCCAATCACTGTCCCAATAGAGCTGATCTTGGGATTTGCCAGAAGCTTCTTGTTTGACGACCACGCTTCCGTTGCGATCCATACCTTGTTCTTAACATTGAGGTCCATTGCTGACTCGATGAGCACCTCAGCAACTCTTTCTGGAGCAAAAACAATAATGACGTTGATTTTCTGTTGCTCTATTTGTTGGAACGTTTCAGAATGATTTGTGAAGACGTTCATGTCTTTGTTATACGCCATGCAGATCTTTGTGTTTTTAATTCTTTTCACGAACAAACCGAAGCCGTCGAGGCCATATTCACCATCACTGTTCAGGAAAGCTACCCAGCGCCATTTAAAGTGCAGCAAAATGGCTGTTATTCCTTCTATCGCTTGTCGATTGGGAGGGACTGTTCGTAGAAATGTGGGAAATTTAACTTTCTCTGAAAAGATTGAACTTGTTGATCCGTAACTGACCTGTCCAAGAAACACAGGAAAAGTTTATCTATAAACTGCATTGCTAATTGACAGACTATTGATCAAATATCAACCCACTCTCAGAGAATACAAACACTGTGGTATGTTAAGTAATGAGAAAATACAAGTATATATATTTTTCTTGTACTCATGTAATTCATACTTTATATGTTTATTTTTTTAGTGCACACCTTTAAACAGTGAAATCCTAGTTAATACAGAAATTAAGTGTTGTGTCACTAGGAACGCAAAATGATTTGGACTCTGTCTTTTACAGTTGACCTGGTCATTTTACCTTCGTCCCTCTTTAGATGCTGATTAAGCTTATCTGAAACATGTTAGATGCATAAACACAGGTAAATAAATAAGGGGCACATCATTTCTTACAACCTTTTTCCTAAAAAAACTTTCTAGAAATGCCATATCTCTAGGAGACTGTGTTGGAAATTACAATAACATTTTCTTTGATGATCTTGAAAGCTTACCATAGGTATGAAGTCCATCATAATGAGAGGCGCTATAGTCAGAGCCTTTGTGCTTAAATATGGGCCGACCACTGATATGATTTTAGGCACCTGCTGTGCTTGTGGAATACGCCATGGTTGGACTGAGCCACTGACTGAGATGAGGTCGAAAATCCCCGGGAAACTCTTAGTGTCGGAGCAGTGGTCAAATGTGTTGTAGCCCAGAGTGACATTGGGCAGGATGTTGGTGGAGTTGTTGATTTCCTCTACAGAGAACCTCATCATCTGAAACCTCCGATAGCTTGGCAGGCTGAAATTTTGTCTAAAAACAACATAAAGACATGAAAATAATGACCTACAACAAAGACTCAATGGCCACATTTCAATTAGAAAGGTATGTGTCAATATGGCACATTGTCAAAGGTCTCCACTGCTTATCACTGCATATTTATTCACTTCTCCAAGAGCGCCACTGGAAACATTTTAGAGCACAGACCTCTCAATACACTATGTCTGTGTAGTTAAAGCCAGGACTAAGTCTGAAAGAAAAAATGAAGTCTTCTTAAACTAATAATTTCTGCATATTTTGTACAAATACAACTCTGGTTCTAGGATATTGATCTAGTTCTGTTCCCTCTATTTCAGTGCCATAAAGCGTCCAAGACAGGAAAGTTTCATTGAAGGTTTCTGTCCAGCTGAGGGTACTGTATCAGCAAGATTTTAAGAATATATATGTTTGGGCTAAAAGTTACGTGGTTTTACATTAAGTTCAGCAACTGCTGATACAGATATTAACCACAGCCTTCCTGGAGAGTCTACAGAAAATAGTCCAAAAAAGAAAAAAAAAAAAAGGCTGCCTGTTGAGGCCAGGGGTCAGATTGGTCGAAGCAAATAGACGAGGCAGAACAACGCAAATAACCGACTTACAACCACACGTTACAAACATTGAAGATTAGACATTTTGAAGCATATATTATGTAAGGCTGTCCTGATACCACTTGTCTATTTTGTTTTTTCAGATCTTTTATCAATGACTGATGTTGTGCCTCTTGATGTTTAAACAGAGCAGGGTTAGAGTCAGAGCGCAATGTACAGTTTGCTGTACTTTTATCATTTTCATTTAAAGTAAAATATGGATTAAGGATACTAAACAAAAAAGGGGGATCAAAAACTCAAGTCCAAGTCAAAGTAAGAAGGTACTCTATACAGTGCTGGGTACTGGTATCTGTATTTGGACAACCCTGAACGACTACGAAGAGTTCAAACTCACCTGGAGCACTCAATTGCTTTTGGAGTTTTGCTTCTGGGGACCTCAGGAGCATCGTGAATTTCAAAAAGCGCCCCTATCAAATAGTCTCCTGGGAGGGAAAACTCTGAGTCTGAGACGGTGCATTGAGTGACCAATCGCAAAAGAGAACCCAGGAGCAACAGAGAAGAGAGTAAAGATCTCATTTCTGTGGACAGCCTTGTCAGTGTGAATGAACCTGTCCAAGCTCAACTAAATCGCACCAGGCTTTATAAAGTGGTGAGGCGGTGGTGAGAATTTACAAATGGGTATGCAAAAATATATTTTAATGACAAAGCTCAGATGCCCCATGAGCTCTGCCTTGGTCAAGATTAACATTATGACAAATATAAAAGTCATTCTTAAGTAATATATATTCCAGACTACAACATAATCATTTTTGTAAGAGCCACTTGCTAAAGCATGATGAGCTGACATGTTGGACTCTTCATGTTTTTGCTTAAAAACAGAAAACTCACCAGTCTCTCATATGTAGTTAATTATGTGAATGCTGCTGTCGTAACCATTTTTTTTTTTTTCAAACAAAGTATAGAATGTTCATAAGTTAAAGAGTAAAGCATTTGCAGAAACAAAATCAAAGCCAGTGTCTTTTGTTTGTGGTCACATGTCACTTCCACTTCCAAGTAAGAGCCACTGGACCATAGACATTTAAAGAAGATCATTTGCAATCACAGAACAGGCCTAATATGATAAATGTCCAGGGCTGTCAGCAGAATTTGAATTCAGGTAACCACCCGAGGAAAAGGCGGCAGGGAGGAGATGGTTTTGTGTGCAGTTCACAGGAGACAGCGCGGTTCAAATCATGCACCTTATATATTTTTAAATTGGGTCCCGCTCTAGACTCTATGTGTTTACAATGAAAATGAAGTGACAAGGAGAGATGTATCCTGTTTTCTTCAACATTCACAACACAAACATCTACTTTGTCTAGTGATAAAAGAAAGATATTGGGTTACAATAACACAATAATCTCCTCTCTACCCACAATGCTGTTCTTCTGGTTCTTGCAACTGGTTAGGAGCTTCAATATAAACCATTTCTCGACTTTTTTGAGACCATCTAGTGTTAAAATCTCCACATCCTCCGTTACTTTATTTAATTAAATATTTTACTTTCTTTTATGGTATTACTATGGTATTTATGTTGTGTATTTTATTTTAAATTCTTGTCTGAATATCTGGTGTACAGACACATACTCTTCATTTACATGTAGAAAAATACACGTGTATACTGATGTTTACACTATTATAATAATATGGTGATTATTTTTGTGTACACATCAATAAACAAATTAAAAAAAACAAAAAAAGAAATCTCAATCTAAAAGTGCATATTCCTAAATTATTACATTGCACAAATATGTTTATTTAAAGATAGAGCTTTCAAGCATTTAAAGCAGACTTTCTGGTTCCAGGGTTTGTTTTAACTGGACTATACTGCTCTGTTATAAGTGTCACTGACGTCAGTGTCACTAAACCTAATATCCATTTGTTTAATGTTTATAATGTCATTGTGACTCTTAACATTTTTTAGACTCTACAAAGATGTATTCCTTTTATTGATTATTTATGGGTTACCGAAAACGGGAGCCTGTACCCCCTGCTGTGGGTGTGCACTGTGTAAATGAGGTACAAATGACCATGAATCTCAGAACTATCCACACTCACGGTTACTCAGCAGCTTAGTTCACCAGCTCACACAGTCTATGATTTGTAATATTATCCCTTTATTACCCCTGTAACATTAAAACATGAAACACAATTATATTATTTTAAATGTGTCTTTATTTGCCTTTAGGGTTTGGGATAAATGCTTGCATTTTAAACAGCCATGTTGAAATACAGATAAACGATAATCAGAAAATTACATGTCCTGCACAAATAAACATAACAATAATCATTCTATTTTAAATATGCATTGGTTCAACAGTGAGTAACGTTGTGGTTTCACATTAAGAGCATAATAAGAAGGATTCCCAGGGTAAGAATAGCACACAAACCTGGGCCTATGCTCCATCATCTCCTTTAAGGCTCACTAACAGGTAAAAGTCAAATCTGGAATCAAAGAAACTTTAGATTCAACATATTTTAACTCTGTGAGCTGAGGTTAGGAGCTACACATTTACAAATATTCATCTTGTGTAAAAAAAAAAGAAAGAAAGAAAGAAGGTGTCTTTTTCAAAAGAAAATGTAAAAAAACATTAATGGAGCAGCTAGCTCGATTTATAGTTTATATAATTTATTTAAGCCCCTCTACAGCAACGACCTGGAAATAAACTTGGTCATTTTATATATTGGTTTAATTTAAATAGACACATAAACATTGGACCAAAAAAGATGTATTTGAATTTATAGCACACATGCTAACATTTTTCATTATATTTTATTATATATATGTTTTTTAGATCTTTTTTAATATTTACCATAACTGTAATACATAAAAAAACATTTTAGAGCCTAAAATTTAGAATTTATTGTGACCACTGTGACATATTATTTCGTTTATTCATTTGTCAGGACTATTCATGAGCAAATACATTTTTTCTTTACTTTTAAAAATTAATTCTACATACCCCATCCAACTTTTTTACAAATCATGCATTTAAGATACATAAAAAGTCACATCATAATAATCCCTTCCTCCTTCTCAACAATGACTTTTTTACATGAAAAATACGCATTCTTTCAATTTGGGCAGAGAGTGCCCTCTAGAGGTACAATGCAGCAACTGTTACACCGGTCAAAGAAAATGAGTTACAGGAGCAGCACTGTGTGGCAGACTACTGGCTAATAGTTTTGGTATAACTTTGAATGAGACCCTGAAAGTACTGCTGTGTGTTTTTGTGAGGCTGGAAAATGATTAGGTAACACTTGGGAAGGAAGTACCACAAGAGAAAAGCGTAGAGACTGGAGAGGACTGCCAAAGCATTTAGAGTTTGAATGTACTTCCCTCGATAAAGGATAAACTGAGTGGTAAAAATGACCCATGTCAAAACAATCAGAAGAAGACAGAAAGTTATGGATTTGGCCTCGTTGTAATTCTTTGGCAGATCTTTCCCCATGTAGGAGAAAATAAAGCAGAGCAAGCCCATAACTAACAATACAATGATAGAAGCTATACCTGCCCTGAAATCAATGCCACAGCCGAGAATGATTTTGGTCTGGTCCCATTCAGTGTCTTTGAAAGGTGAGGGCGGAGCCAAAGAATACCCAAACATAAGAAAGAAGATCTGTACAGTAAATGCCACAGTTATGACCAGCCATTGTCCGTGATATTTCATCCACCAATTGTGCACAAAAGGGTACTTAGCAGCTATTTTGAAAATAAAAACTATTTGAAAGGAACGTGCAACAAAACAAGCCACACAGACTGTGAAGAACAAAAGAAATGGTAAATATCTTAAAACACACGCAGGAACAGTGGGTCTATCAAAGTAAAAGAAGACACTGATGCTGCAGAGACTGAGGCAGCCTAAAATGAGGAAGCACATGGGTCCTCCAGCAGATCTCACCACTGGTGTGTGGTAGTTGACGGCAAAGAGCACAGACGTCATTAGAGTGAGGCCCACCAAAGCCACTGCCCCAAACATGATAAGTACAGCTGCAGGATCTGTGAATGGGACGTACTCCACCAAACGAACATTACAGGAAGTACTTCCTACAGCTGACCACTCATCTTGCTTGCAGTCAACACAGGTGTATGCATCCACTACAAGAGATGACATTGGTTTGATTTGTGAAGTCAGTTTTTTAACATAACGTGTGAGGATTTATTTTTATATTTATATAAACATATATAGTACTCATTTGATAACCTTGTTTTTAGAGTTTTATTTGCAGCTGTTATTGGGACATCTGTCTGTTTGTTATATGACTACATCATGTCCACCATTATGAAGAAATGGATATAGCACCCCCCTCTGGCAATGGGGGCAATGTAAATACACAACTGTTTAATATAAATAAAATCAATCATTCAACAGAGGAGCACCTTCAGTGACAGGCTGCTGTCTCTGTCCTGCTCAGCTGATCGTATGAGGAAGTTGTTTGTCCCTCAGGCAATACGGCTTTACAACTCCTCCCTCAGGCACGTGCAGACATAGACATCAAAGGGGGCTTGAGCACCTGCCCTTTTTATTCCTGGAGAGAAAGTGCCCTTTTTTCTGGGGTGCTTTTTATTTTATTTTATTTTTTAAAAAAATAATATATATTCCAGTTTGCGCACAGCTTCCCTGTCAGAAAAATATATTTATTGAAGAATAGTATATCTAATAATCAGGTCAGGAGTTCTGAAGCGCTCATTGACCTTCCCCACTTGCGCGCAGCGGCGCACATCGGCACACATCAGATACACAGACACACACCTGCAGGCAGCAGCAGCCCCTCCCAGCAGTGTTTTTTTTGTCTTGTGCTGAGGTGAGTGGAGCTGGTGATGAACAAAATATTAAAATACCAGTACCTCGAATAATGCTCGAATTTACTGCTGATTAGCCAGTAAAAACCTAGCAAAACCTGTGTTTTGCTAGCATGCATGCCTCATGAGCTACTAGACTAGAGCTGTGTAAGGGATAATCGCTATACATTATCCTCCTGCTTATTACATGGCTACCTACCAAATAAATAAATAATTTGACACAAAATATTAAAAGGGAGTTTATTGATTTAAACCCGATTGTATTGCTTCCGCTAAAGAAAATAGTACGCTCCGTCTCTACGGTTAGAATCCTGTAAGTCCATAGCAACGCTCTGTTTTTCATGGCAACGATCTGTTATACTCCGCACATTCTACATTGGAGATCAACCAAGCCATGTAATAAAATAAGTTAATAAAATAAGAACGTCCCCAGTTAGTTAATGACTTACATCAAGAGTCTTTTTTACTGAAATTTAGAAATCTAAATTGATGAATCTAGAAGAAATCTACAGATGCAAACAGATAGAGGATAGGCTACACTCTAAAAAATGTAGTAAAACTGCATCTGTACATTAATAAATAAAACTTTAAAAATAAATAAATAAAGTGCCCTTTATTTCACTTGAGCCCCTGCCCCTCAAAATGTCTGTGCACGTCCCTGTCCTCCCTGAACTACTCTCATGGTTAATCTGTGTTTAGAGCGAACAGGTTTACACTCTCTATTGTCCGCATATAGTTTACATTTTGCTTTAGATTGACAGATGACCTAATGCTTTTTATGTTTGCCTTATTTTATTTTATATTTCTAAATTGCATGCTGTGTATTTCTTTGCAATTATGGTGATGCTGCTGGAAACCTGAATTTCCCTCAGGATCAGTGAAGTATCTAGTTAATCTAATCTAATCTAATCTCAACTAATCTGATGAAAAAAAGTATGTAAATGAGTAATATGATCAAAGACCACTGGGCCAGCTTTCAACCGGACCTGTCAAGGACAATAATTTGCATTTAACTTAAACTCCACCTCATTCAAATCTTCTTGACCCAAGATTATGTGGTTAAGTATATTTTCTTATTTGTTTATTGGTTTCTGATATATAGTTATGCTATTGTGTTGAAGTTTATAAAAGGTTTGTTCCAATAGGGAACGCTGAACAAAGCTAATCAGTTCAGATCTTTTTAGATTCCAGGAAGAATAGCAACAGCTTTGCTGCGGCTAATACGGATACTAAAAAAAATTAAAAATATATAAAATGTCTGTGCTTATTAATGTAACAGTAAAATGTTGTAGAAAATAAAAAAAACGCAAAAAGGGGTAAGAAGCAGGATCATGATACAATAAAAATCCATTTATCCAATAAGACAATGCATGTAGTATTTTATATGTCATATTTATTTTATTGTTTTACCTGTGATGTTAATGTAAGTTCCATTTTGACAGATCTGACAGGTGAAGCAGCATTCGTAGAGGCCATCTTGCCTTTTTGCATACCCCACAGGGCACTCTGGGGAACACAGTGATGTTGGTGTCTGCGCACAAGTTTCAAAGTATGTTAAAATAACTGTAGTATTAGGGAAATTTTGTGTAATTTTGTTTGTACAGATGTTTAAGCCACATCCTGGTGAGGGTAATGAAAGAGGGAGGGCTTCAGTCATTAGTAGTGAGCTGCTGTAAAAAGTACTCACTACTAAACTAAGGAGGCAACATTACTTACTTCTCCGTGTGTGTACCACTGAATTTTGGAGGTGTTGATAAAAAAATTGACAGAAGGGTAAAATCTGTAAAAGCCAATTTCTTCTGCATCGCCGCTGTTGTTCCAGAAAACAACTGAATAGAATCCAAACTTGGGATCATTGTTTTGATCAAACTGAATGCTCTCATTTAAAAGAGTAAAGTTTGACTTCCTCAGCTCTGCCAGAAGCTGAATAAAAACAATTAAAAATGAATTAGTTGTAGTAATAAAGGTTTAGTGTAATTTTTACTTCTTTGTCTCACCTTATAGGGGTACACAGTGGTATTTGTGATACATTCATCGTCGTCACATTGCAGCAGGTTGTGGAAGGCATGTGCAATGGCGTGTACCGCAGCATAAACATTGAAAGAATAAGAAGGGTCTGCAGATATGATATCTTCTGGAGTCAGACCAGTGCAATTACAAAACTGATTACAAAAACCTTCTTCGTTTTGACACTGAGTCTGGCTTTGTAAAGAGTAGATGAACTCACTGAAGCCAGGTATATGCACTACCGGCTGAGACACCCCCACCACTGTGCCGATATTCCCAATTCCTTTCATCTTGGGAAGCATCTTGTTTAAAGACCAGGCGTCCACTGCAAGCCACACCTTCTTTGTGGCATTGAGTTGTATTACTTTCGTAAGTAGAGCTTCGGCAGTTTCTTCGGGAATAAAAGCAACAATGACGTGCACGTTTTGTTGCTCAATCTGCTTGACCATTTCGGCTACATCTGTGTTGTAGTTCACCTCTTTTTGGTAACCAAGGCAAATATTTGTGCCTTGGATTCGCTTACTGAACAGAGCCAATCCATCACTGCCATAGTCATCGTTGCTGCTTAGAAAAGCCACCCAACGCCAGTTGAAGTAAAGCAAAATATTCACAAGGACCTCAACAAGGTCCTTATTGGAATGCACTGTCCGAAGAAAGGAAGGAAATTTCACTTTTTCTGAGAAGGCTGAACTACCTGCCCCATAGCTGACCTGTTAAAAGGGTAGTATTGGTATTAAATCAGACTTTTTGTATTGTATTTTGTTATTGTTGAAAAACGTACCATAGGCAGAAGATTCACCATCAACAGTGGTGCGATGGTTCGAGTATCCGAGCTGGAAAACGGGCCGACCACTGCCGTAACGTTGGACAAACCTTTGCTGATGTTGTACCAAGGTTGGACTGAGTTGTTTAAAGCCATGAATTTAAAAATGCTTGGAAAGTTCTCTATGTTCGAACAGTGGTCAAAGATCTCGTATCCAAGGGAGACATTTGGTAGGAGGCTCGTCCTATTGTTGATTTCTTCAACGGCGAATCTCATCATTTGAAATCTTCGGTAACTTGACACAACAAAGTCCTGACTGTGTAAAAAATAAAAGTAGGACTTACACATAAGTCTCACGCCTATAAATGCTACAGGACATTAAGAGACGTACCTGGAGCACTCGAGAACCTCCGGTCGATTATAAAAAGTGGGGTTGCTGGCGGAGTGAATATCAAACAGTCCACCAAGCAAATAATCTCCATTCAGTCGAAACTCTGACTGCGGTATGGTGCATTGACTTGAAATGTTTAAGAAGAGTTCCATTATAAACACTGTGGTCAGTAAATGTTTCATTGTTGTATTAAAGACCAAACTATTGCATGAACTGCTGGAATATGAACCTGCCTTTAATAAGCAAAGTGTGCTCTACAATGGCGTTGCCCATTGATCATTTCCATGAACTTAATGCATGACTGAAGAGCTCATAAAGACGTTCCTCCACATTTACAAATGAGGAGGCAAAAACACTTTCGATTCACATATTCCCTTTTGGGAAACTGTTCTATAATTTATTTATTACTGCATCTAGTGTGGATTGCAAAGAAAGTTTAATTGTTCAGGGAACATGTTTTCTTACTGTGCATATGACATTTAAAGCTCTTGAGTCATGACAAAGCCTCTAAAGTTTTAGCTTTAGCTAAACCTTGTGATCCTGGAACAGCATTTTACTTGTTTTTTATCTGCACGGAAGATAAAACCTACACTTTATATTCAGAATTTCTATTTAAATGCACACTGTCAAAATTTGTATACAGTTGAAAAAAAGTTCTAGAAAAGGTTTAGAGAAAAAGATGACCTGCATGACTGAGAACCTTCACAGACGATGTTCTCAACAATATTTCTAATGTGTAAAATCCCCCAAATCACAGTCTTATCTTGGGAATATAGACATATACAACTTCAGCTGCCTACAGCTATGTAAACGCTGCCACGTCTCCAGTGGCTACAGATGTAGCGCACCACCACCAGTGTGTGACTGTGGAGTGAATGAATAATGGACGGCCTGTAAGCACATTGAGGCCCATGGTCCCTTGGGAGAAAAGCGCAATATAAATCTAATCCATTATTATTATTATTATTATTATTATTATTATTATTATTATTATTATTATTATTATTATTATTATTATTATTATTATTACTGGGTTTGTTCAAAGACAGCAGCATGTCCCTGCACGGCTACTGTAGGTGATCTTGTTCTTAAACTACAGACCCTGTCAACCACATTATGTCGCTTTGTGTCCCTCTTTGTCTGCCTCCAAATGTCTATAGTTGCAGTGTTGGAAAGAGCACTGCAAATAAGGGTCAGAGTTATAAACAATGATAGGGCAGGAGTACATATGGCTGCATTTGACTTAAGGGAAAGTTAGTTTTTTTTTGTTTGTTTGTAGCAGAGTAAGTTACTTCCCTATTTGGAAGATAGACAATAACATTTATTACTACATGTTTTTTCTGCATTATTAGTGCCCATACTCCAAACATTTATTATTTGTTTTTTGCTGTAAAGCTCTGAATGCAGTAAGTGTGTAAGATGAGCGTGTTAAGTGACAGGACTCATCCTTCTTTATCCTCAGGTAATGCAAATTAAATCTGGTAGGAAGTTTATTGTAGGTTTAATGCAAATGCACACCAAGTAATTCAACCGTATCAAGTTTAAGGCAAGTGTTGCATCCTTTTTCAAATGAGCTCTGCACAACTCACAATGTGACCTCAAATTAAAGGACAATCATTTGCAATTTCTGTGGGTTCAACTTTTAGAGACATCCTGCTTCAAACAAAATATTATTATGGTAGATAAAAAAAATAAAAAAGAAATCATTTCAAAGGTTTGCTTAGTAATCTCCATTTGCTCTCAAAGATACATTTTTACAGCAGTTTGTTAGATGTAATGTATTTAGCCTATTGTTTCCTTTCTTGTGAAAGTGTTGTTGATACTTTGACACATCAGTTATCATCAGCATTTAAGGTTAAAGTCAGCCCTTGATCAAATTGACAGCGGCTACAGTGTTTTCATTTCATCAAATATAACACATGTTGTGAATGTGTAATATTTATTTTAATTATTTATTATATACAGTAACTTCAGTGTTATTTCCAGAATCAGACTCTTGCCTCTTTTGTATATTGCTTATATGCTTAAGCTCTGGTTTTCACCACCAATATCAAAAACATGCTGAGCGTCCACTGGTTGCAGCTTCTGACAAGGAAAAAACTAAAATATTACTGTAAAAGCCCTGAAGGGGACCAGAATTTAGTTCAATTAACAAATGGGAATTGGCTGACAACTGACTCTACAAGCTTTTGCCAATCACAAGATCAATTACATTAGACTCCAGGACTTAGCTTTTCAACACTGAGTCAATGGCGGTGAAAAATCTTTCTGGAAAAGTGTATATTGCAGAACTGGTTATGTTCTCACAAAGAAGCAGAGGAAGAAAGAAAGCCAACCACACCCCTCACCCATGTTCCCAGTTTTGAAACATTTTAATGATTTCTGTTAATGTAAAACTGTAGGAAAATGTATGAGGAAATATGGTTCATATATTTGGAAACATGCGTGGACAATTTTCATATTCTCTGTCCCTCTTGTACCATCATTAGCATTGTTTTTGAATAGTCAACAACAATGCATTGTGAACCAAAGAGGAAGAGCCTATTTCATAAAACTGACAGTGCCATTCCCAAAAGAACTTTCTGCAAATTCTACACAAATTTATGTTTGATTATATTTCAGAAACAGTACACTAGGGTGTTTTTATGTGGCTGAAAAATGATAATATAGCTTTTTAGAAGGAAATAAAACTACAGAAAAGCATAAACACTTGAAAGTACGGCTAAAGCGTTAACTGTCTAGAGGTATCTGGATGGTGGCAAAGATGATCCACATCAGAATGTGCAGTAGCAGACAAAATTTTATAGCTTTGGCTAAACGCAATTCCAACGCAAGTTTGGAATTATACTCCAAACAAAATAATCAGCTCATCGTGTGCAAAATTAGTCACAAGAAAATTATCACAAGAGCAAACACAGTTAAATTTTCAGCTACAAAACACAGAATGTAAGTCAAATTCTGAATATATTCCAAATACGCTTGTTAGGAAATAACGTTCAGAAATATGTTTCATCAATTTACGCCTCTTAACTTAATTTAAAAAAACAAATATTCAAATATTATTGTAAGTTAAGCTAAATTATTTGAATATTTAGTTTGTGGAAAATGCCCATCCCTATTCAAAAGTCAGTGTGGCCCTTTAACAAACTGACAGTGGCAACAATGTTTGCTTTTCATAAAACATAAAATGTAAATGTGTAATATTTATTTATTTATTAATTACATTAATACAGTGTTAATTCCAGCATCAGATTCTTGACACTTTTGTTGTATACTGTGTATATGTTTAAGCTCTGGTTTCCACCACTAACATCAAAAACATGGTAGGTGTCTCTGGTTGCTACTGCTGAAAACAGAATTACCTACGAGAATAATATCAAAAGAAACAAAAACAAACATAATATGTACTTCCAAACAGGACCCAAACCCAACACCACTTCTTAAAGGCACTCTCAGTAAAAACAACAAAAAAGAGAAAACACAGAAAGAAACACAAAAATGTTACAGTAAAAGCCCTTTACATGGACATTGTGGAACCAGCATTTCTTTCAATGGACAAATGGGGGACATGCTATTTCTTTTTCCATTTGTACAAAGAATTCACAAGACTTTGCTCAGAAAGTGAATGTTGTTGGAATGGGCAAGTCAGGCTAGGTGTTTGCCCCCAAACCTAGCCAGTTCTGCATAAACAAGATGATTTTAATAACTGGCAATTGGCTGACAACTGACTACACAAGCTTTGGCCAATCACAACCTTTTTCCTCCAAGTTCCAGAACTTCGCTTGTCAACACTAACTCAATGGCGGTGAAAAATCTTTCTGGAAACGTGTGCTTTGCTGAACTGGTTACGTCTGTTTACACAAAGAAGCAGAGGAAAAAAGAAAAGCATAAAGAGAGAAAAGAGAAGCACATTAATATTTGCAATATTCACACTCAGATCTAGATTCTTAAAGGTTTTCTAGCATCATTGAGCCAACCACACCCCTCATGTACATTTTGGAAACAAAATTTAAATGATCTTTGTTTATATAAAACTATTTATGTAACATGCAAATGTACGAGGAAATATTGTTCATTAATTTAGAAACATGCGTGGACAGTTTTCACTGTTCCTCTCTTAGCATCATTAGCATAGTTTAAAAAAAAGTCAAAAACAATGCATTGTGAACCAAAGAGGAAGAGCTAGTTCAGGACAATGACAGTGCCACTCTCAAAAAAGCTTAGCAAATTTTACAGAAATTTATGTTGCTATTGGTTGTTTGTTTTGTTGAATTTCAAAAGAAGACTGTGAAAGTACTCTTGCGTGTTGTTCTGTGGCTGGAAAATGATAATATAGCTTTTTGGACAGAAATAGCACAACAGAAAAGCATAAAGACTTAAAAGTACAGCTAAAGAGTTAACTGTCTGGATGTGCTTTCCTTGATAAAGTATGGAGACGGTGGCAAAAATGATCCACGTCAGAATGAACAGGAGCAGACAAAATGTTATAGCTTTGGCCTCATTGTAATTCTTTGGAAGATCTTTTCCCATGTAGGAGAAAATGAAGCACAGAATATACAATAATATAAACAATGCAAATGAAGCACTGTAGAACCTTCCATTAATTTGACAGCCCAGAATAATTTTGTCATGATACCAGTCTGTTGTGTTGTAAGGCCGAGGAGGCTCAGATGAGTATGCAATGAGGAGTAACAGCCCCTGTGAGATAGATGCCCCCAAAATGACCAGCCACTGTCCATGATAGTTTATCCACAGTCTTTGAAGTGAGGGGTATTTGAGAGCTACTCTGAAGATAAAAACAATTTGAAAAGAACGCACAACAAAACATGCCACACAGACTGTGTAGAACAAAAGAAATGGTAAATATCTTAAAACACACGCAGGAACAGTGGGTCTATCAAAGTAAAAGAAGACACTGATGCTGCAGAGACTGAGGCAGCCTAAAATGAGGAAGCACATGGGTCCTCCAGCAGATCTCACCACTGGTGTGTGGTAGTTGACGGCAAAGAGCACAGACGTCATTAGAGTGAGACCCACCAAAGCCACCGACCCGACCATGATGACTACAGCTGTAGGATCTGTAAACGGGATGTACTCCACTGATCTGGGATCACAGTATGTACTTCCAGCATTGGACCATTCAGTCTCATTACAGTCAAGACATGTGTATGGATCCACTGTAAACCACCAACACAAACAGAAAACAGAAAAATTGTATTTAAAATTAATAGCTTAGTGTTCTTGCTATACAATTGAATAGATAACAATTATTTAGGTAATTATATAAATAAATAATTAATAAGTAAGTGAAAGTTGTCTGCAGATAAATATGTTTGAGATAGTTCACAGTGAGTTTATTTAGAAATCTTAGAGAAGGAATATCTTTACAGAGAACAAACTGCATTTAAAGATTAAGAAATACTGCTTACCGGTCCTACAGAGTCATTGATAATATTTAAAGAAAGAAATGTGGACTTATAATTGAAATTGAATGAATATTTTACAGATGTTGAAAAACACAACACATATTCTTCAGTCTCAATTTTCACATTTACTATAGGCCTACCTGATGAGTTCATATATGTGCCTGTTGGACAGATCACACATTCGAAACAGCATCTGTGAATCCCCTTGATACGTTTTTGAAATCCTGGCTCACACTCCGGGGAACACAGTGAGGAGGGAACCTGTTTAACAGCATTTCAGTGAAGCAAGTAAAGCACATGTCATTCACGCAGAGGTGTATGCATCCAAACCTGAAACACTGGACAACTAAAGCCAACTTTAAAGCTGTCTCTTTGATACTGTAGTAGGCACTCAAAGCACTTCACATACATTAAGATATTTACCAGTGTTACAGCTAGAACACCACTGGAGGTAAAGTGTCTTGCCCAAGGACACAACAATAGTATGTGGGGGAGAGCGGGATGTTATGATGTTTTGGGATGTTTCAAGTGGGCATCGAACCAGCCACCGCCTGTCAAAGGACAGCCGCTCTACCCACTGAGCTACTGCACGTTGAAGACTACCTTTTATATTTGAATTTTGAATTATTTGAATTATATTTGAAAGGTTTTACAAAATATACCTTGTATATTTTGTAAAACCTTTTCAAAAATGTTACTTATGTAAGTATCATTTCAAAACACTGAAAGGAGTAAAACAGAAAAAAAAAATCTGTGGCAAGAAGCAGTTTATGAGTTTTGTTACTCTTATTCTTTTTGCCACAAGAGAGTAGTATTCATTCACCCCAGGATACATTAATCAGCAAAGGATACTGAAGTACTCAGCAAGTTTGACCTGCCAAGAACTGCCATTCATCTAAACATATAAACAAGAACTAAAAAGTACTTACCATTCCATTTCCGTGCCACTGTATTTTTGAGTCATTGATGAAGAAATGTGATGATGGTTGAAATCTGTGAAAGCCGACTACCTCAGCTTCCCCGGTGCTGTTCCAGAAGATTATATTAAAGTGTCCAAACATGGGGTCACCGCTGCTGTTAAACTGAATAGTGTGGTTCAATAAAGTAAAGTTTGACTTCTTCAGCTCAGTCAGAACCTGAGGTGGGTAAACAGCATCCACAAAAAATATTATTTCAATAATACAAAGAATTATTGTTGATGTTATTTTAGTTTAATTCACAAAATGGAAACCTCTGCTTTACAACTATGGTGTGTACTTTTTGGTGCCATCATGTGGTGAAAATTTAGACACAAATTGCAGACCTCACACTCATCTTTCTTCAGCATGAGTAACTATGGTAGCCCTGCAGGTACACGCTATGAACAAATACAACGCAGGATTTTAACCTACGCCTTCATTAAAGATTATGGATAAAAAAAAAACAGAACACTAATCTCTTGCTGCAGTTTGTTGGCCCACTTTTGCCCAATACGTTCAAAAACAAAGAGTTCATTTGTAAATGAATGCATTGGCAATAGGATGAATATTATTCACTTTACCATTAACTGGCTCAATGCCCTGTCAGTGTTTGGATCTTTTAAAAGCCCCAAAATGATTCATTATCAATTGTTTATTTATTTTACACTCATACTCACCATATGTGGATACACTGTGATGTTTCTGTTGCATTTATTTCCTCCACATTGCAGAGCGTTGTGTAAGGCATGAGCGATGGCATATACCGCAGCATAAAGGGGGAAATTAAAGGAGACCTCTGCACTCGTGATGTTGTCTGGACTTAAGTTGCTGCAGTTACAAAACTGATTGCAAAAATCTCCTTGCTCATGTTCATGATGTATTTTGTTTGTTAAAGAGTAGATAAAATCATCAAAGCCAGGTATTGTCAGCACTGGCTCGGCGACCCCAAGCACAGTGCCAATATTTCTGATCCCATTCATTTTGGGAAGCTTCTTGTTTAAAGACCATGCATGTCCTGCTATCCACGTCTTGTTTGTCACTTTCATTTGTATGGCAGATTCAATAAGATCCTCAGCCGTCCATTCAGCAGCAAAAACAATGATGACTTGTATGTTATGAATCTGTACCTGTTCAAAGACTGAGGCGTAATTCGTATTTTTGTTGAGTTCTTTGGTATAAGCCAGGCAAATATCTGTGCCATTTATCTTTTTCATGAACACACTGCGACCATCATTTCCATACTCGTCATCAACAATGAGCAACGCAACCCAACGCCAGTGGAAGTGTTGTAAGATTCTGACTATCACTTCAACAATATCTTTATTGGGGCGCATCGTACGAAGAAAAGAGGGGAACATGCGTTTTATAGAGAATATTGAACTAGTAGCTCTATTACTGACCTGTAACAAAATAAAATATGAAAGAATTAGCATTTAAGATGTTGTAGATGCACAAATATAATACAGAGTGAGTTTACCATTGGAATTAGATGCATCAGGAAAAGTGGAGCCACAGTCAGTGTTGTGGTGCTATTGATGGAACTAACCACTGCAATGACTTTGGTCGAATTGTGGTATGGGTCTGTCCAGGGATGGATCGGGTCTTTTCCTGAGAGGATATTAAAAATGTCTGGGAAACTCTGAATGTCCGAGCAATGGTCAAATATGTTATAACCCAGAGAGACATCAGGCAAGAGGCTGGTGGAGTTATTAATCTCCTCTATTGAGAATCTCATCAGCTGAAACCTCCGATAACTGGACACATAAAATGTCTTACTGCGAACAAAGAAAGAACAGTGAAAAGTGGGATAAGGCTGTAAACTGCGGTCTATTGATGACAAGTAGAGATCTACACTCACCTAAATGATTATTAGGAACACCTGTTAAATTTCTCATTAATGCAAGGATCTAATCAACCAATCACATGGCAGTTGCTTCAGTGCATTTAGGGATGTGGTCCTGGACAAGACAATCTCCTGAAATCCAAACTGAATGTCAGAATGGGAAAGAAATATGATTTAAGCAATTTTGAGTGGGGCATGGTTGTTGGTGCCAGTCGGGCCGGTCTGAGTATTTCACAATCTGCTCAGTTACCAAAAAGCATTTGTGAAGCCACAACACACACAACCTTGAGGCGGATGGGCTACAACAGCAGAAGACCCCACTGGGTACCACTCATCTCCACTACAAATAGGAAAAAGAGGCTACAGTTTGCACGAGCTCACCAAAATTGGACAGTTGAAGACTGTAAAAATGTTGCCTGGTCTGATGAGTCTCGATTTCTGTTGAGACATTCAGATGGTAGAGTCAGAATTTGGCGTAAACAGAATGAGAACATGGATCCATCATGTTACCACTGTGCAGGCTGGTGGTGGTGTAATGCTGTGTGGGATGTTTTCTTGGCACACTTTAGGCCCCTTAGTGCCAATTGGGCATCGTTTAAATGCCACGGCCTACCTGAGCATTGTTTCTGACCATGTCCATCCCTTTATGACCTTCATGTACCCATCCTCTGAGGGCTACTTCCAGCAAGATAATGCACCATGTCACAAAGCCTGAATCATTTCAAATTGGTTTCTTAAACATGACAATGAGTTTACTGCACTAAAATGGCCCCCACAGTCACCAGATCTCAACCCAATAGAGCATATTTTGGATGTGGTGGAACTGGAGCTTTGTGCCCTGGATGTGCATCCCACAAATCTCCATCAACTGCAAGATGCTATCTTATCAATATGGACCAACATTTCTAAAGAATGCTTTCAGCAACTTCTTGAATCAATGCCACGAAGAATTTAGGCAGTTATGAAGGCGAAAGGGGGTCAAACACAGTATTACTATGGTGTTCCTAATAATCCTTTAGGTGAGTGTATTTTTGCTCAGGTCAGACTCAAGTACAAATAACTTGATTTATCAAACAAACAAGTTTACCCAAATGTATTACTGAAATTGTTTGGCCAATAGACTGTCCTACTTACTTTGTCACCATTTTATAAATACCAGTTATTTGGGTAAATTTTTATAATAAAAGCCACTTGTTACTTCCCATCTCTGCAAAAAAAATCTTCAAACACTCACCTGGAGCATTCAATGGCCACTGGTCGCTCAAAATAACCAAATTCTTCATCTTCATGGATGTCAAAAAGCCCACCTATCAAAAAATCTCCTTCAAGTTGAAACTCTGAGGCTGTAACAGCAGACTGAATATCTAAGAGAAATTCAAACAGACACAGTGTCATGAGTAAAAGTGCCATTTTTGTCAGTCCTGTCTGTTGAATGGAGCGTTTATGTTTAAGTCAAATAACAGGTGTAGGCAAATCTTAGATAATTTTCATGAGCTTCAATGCCTGAGGTCTCATAAACAGTGTTGTGTTTAAAAATGGCTGCAGGGAAATTTACAAATGATAGAATCATGGAAAACCCCACTCATGCAGCAGCAAACATTAGTATGGCAGCAAACACACAGACATCAATATCGATTATTGGATCAATGCCTTAATCCAAATATACATATAGGCCCATTATGACTGTTTTTGTTTCTCTTTTGGAGATTTTGATGGAGAAAAAATATATGTGATAGATTATGTGTTTTTTTTTATTTGATCTAAAAAAGCATAAGATAGGAGTTGTTCTTTATTTTTGACAACATCTAGTGGCAAAAGTGCAGTTTACATCTCACTCTCCTCCTATTTGAGAGCAATAGTGATTAACAAAAAATAAATAAACATTCATGCAAGAATGTTCAATTCAATAAATCTTTTTCAAATTCTCAAAAAGAAAAACATCAGTTCTTCTCCTCCAGTGGTGCTCTGCTTATTTAAACCGGGAAATTGTTTGAACACAGAGGTTTGTTTCCTTGTCACCAAGATACTTCTTTAGGAGGACAATCCCTAAAAATTCTTTGGAGCAATCCAGGTCATCGTCTGCTGCCAAAGGCCTGTTCCAGTCAACACCTGAGTTCTACTTATGGCTATAAAACCAAGCCTGCATCTGTAAATAACAATCAATCAATCAATCAAAGTTTATACAGCAAATTCAAAAACAACTTCAGTCGACCAAAGGGCTGTACAATTCAAAAAAATACAATACAGATAAAACACATACTTGATACAATGATACAAAACAAAAATAAAGAAAACCTACAGTAAAAAAAAACACTTATAAAAAAACAGAAGGATCCTTACGATTCAGAAACACTCGAGATATAACTAAGAAATAAAATGGCTCATCCCACTGGGTTCTTTGGAGCTTAAACATAATGATACACAAATAAGAGTACTTTGATGTAATAATACAAACTAGCCACAGGTCACAAGTCAGTAGTGTGTTATAAGAAGCATATCATTACATCTGGTTTCTATTTTATTTTATTTTTTAAACATATCAGTTATCATCAGCAGTCAGGGTTAAAGTCAGTAATGCCCTTTAACAAACTGACAGTGGCTACAGTGCTTTTTATAAAACAAAATACATGTTGTGAATGTGTAATATTTATTTCTTTATTAAATACATTAATACAGTGTAAGCTCCAGCATCAGATTCTTGCCACTTTTGTTGTATATTGTATGTTTAAGCTCTGGTTTCCACCACTAACATCAAAAACATAGTAGGCATCTCCTGGTTGCTACTGCTGACAACAAAATTCCCCACAAAAATAATATCAAAACAAACAATAAAAACAAACATAATATGTACTTCCAAACAGGACCCAAACCCAACACCACTTCTTAAAGGCACTCTCAGTAAAAACAACAAAAAAGACAGAAACACAAAAATGTTACAGTAAAAGCCCTTTACATGGACATTGTGTAACCAGCATTTCTTTCAATGGACAAATGGGGGACATTTCTTTTTCCATTTGTACAAAGAATTCACAAGACTTTGCTCAGAAAGTGAATGTTGTTGGATTGGTCAAGTCAGGCTAAGTGTTACCCAACAAACTTAGCCATCTCTTCATTAAAAAGATGATTTTGATAAATTGCAAATGGCTGACAACTGACTCTACAAGCTTTGGCCAATCACAACCTTAATTACATTAGGCTCCAGGACTTGGCTTGTCAACACTGAGTCAATGGCGGAGAAAAATCTTTGTGGAAAAGTGTGTATTGCAGTACTGGTTACATCTGTTTACATAAAGAGAGAAACGAGAAGCACATTAATATTTGCAATATTCACACTCAGATCTAGTTTCTTAAAGGTTTTCTAGCATCATTGAGCCAACCACACCCCTCATGTACATTTTGGAAACAAAATTTAAATGATGAATGAAATATTTATGTAACAGTAGGCAAATGTACAAGGAAATATTGTTCATTAATTTGGAAACATGCGTGGACAGTTTTCAAATGTCACTGTTCCTCTCTTAGCATCATTAGCATAGTTAAAAAAAGTCAAAAACAACGCATTGTGAACCAAAGAGGAAGAGCTAGTTCACTCTAAAAAAACCTTAGCAGATTTTACAGAAATTTATGTTGCTATTGGTTAAATTTCAGAAGAAGACTGTGAAAGTACTCTTGCGTGTTGTTCTGTGGCTGGAAAATGATAATATAGCTTTTTGGACAGAAATAGCACAACAGAAAAGCATAAAGACTTAAAAGTACAGCCAAAGAGTTAACTGTCTGGATGTGCTTTCCTTGATAAAGTACGGAGACGGTGGCAAAAATGATCCACGTCAGAATGAACAGGAGCAGACAAAATATGACAGCCCAGAATAATTTTATGCGGATACCAGTCTGTTGTGTTGTAAGGCCAAGGAGGCTCAGATGAGTATGCAATGAGGAGTAACAGGCCCTGTGAGATTGTTATAGGAATATTTTATATCCTTATATTTAACCAGAGAGACACGGAGACTGATTATAATTTAACAAGCAATGGCCCGGTTTTAATCCTTGCAAGGAGAAGCAAAGCAGACACAGTAACAATGGTACAGCGGCAGGTTTGCTTAAAGATGTAAACATAACATGTGATTAATTACAACACAGTGACGTCCTTTGTTAGAGGCGTTCACAATGGTCCAGGTGCAAGAGTCCCGTGACAAGACATGTCTCAGTCTAGTTATGTCTACTTCATGCTTGGATTAGCACAAAGGACATGACATGAATTTGACATGAACTGAAGAGAACTATAAGCCCCCAGTAACTCTAAACATTAAAATTAAAATTCTTATAACAGAGATAGATGCCCCCAAAATGACCAACCACTGTCCATGATAGTTTATCCACAGTCTTTTCATTGAGGGGTATTTGAGAGCCACTGTGAAGATAAAAACTATTTGAAAAGAACGCACAACAAAACATGCCACACAGACGTATGGGTCCTCCAGCAGATCTCACCACTGGTGTGTGGTAGTTGACGGCAAAGAGCACAGACGTCATTAGAGTGAGACCCACCAAAGCCACCGCCCCGACCATGATGACTACAGCTGTAGGATCTGTGAACGGGATGTACTCCACTGATCTGGGATCACAGTATGTACTTCCAGCATTGGACCATTCAGTCTCATTACAGTCAAGACATGTGTATGGATCCACAACACAAACACAAAAAAATTGTTATAACTTAGTATTCTTGCTATATAAATGAAAAGAAGTGGAAGTGGTAAGGGGTAGAGCTAAGATTATAGGCTACCCTAAAAAATACAGTCAATGAAATATATCATAAAATTGTAAATGTAGGAACAATACTATGACAATTTTATTTAAATGTTAAAAGGGTTAGGTGCAATAAGTCTTGACTTAAGCCTGAAACCCTTTTATCAGTTGCTGTTACCGTTCACTTTTGATTTGATGCTACCATTAGGAAATCAATTTTTACCAAACTGTTGAGAAATTGTATTAGTGCATAAACAAGTTCAAGATTAAATGGAACATAAAAAAGGACTCAAAACAAACTCAAAATTTACAAAAACATTTTTGAAAAAAAATAATAAAGTGTCTTCTGATAATTGTGCACACAGTGTATGTGACTTGTTTCTACTGGGTTTGTTTATAGACAGCATGTCCCTGCAACTGTAGTTGATCTTGTTCTTAAACTACAGAACCTGTCAACCACGTTATGTCGATTTGTGTCCCTCTTTGTCGGCCTCCAAATGTCTATAGTTGCAGTGTTGGAAAGATTGCTGCAAATAAGGGTCAGAGTTATAAACAATGATAGGGAAGAGATACATTTGGCTGTATTTGACTCAAGGGAATTTTGTTGGCTCAGAAAGTCTTTTTTGTAGCAGAGTTAGTTACTTCCCTATTTCGAAGAGAGACAATAATGAGACCATTTACATTTAGCTGACGCTTTTATTCAAAGCGACTTACATTATTCTACAGTAATTACCAGTGTTATAGCCCCTGGAGGCAAAGTGGATTAAGTGTCTTGCCCAAGGACACAACGACAGTATGGACTGTGAGGAGAGTAAGAATCGAACCACCTACCTTCTGTTTGAAGGACGACCGCTCTACCCACTGAGTTTGCTTGGTGAACTCCATTAGTTCTCAAAGATACAGTTTTACAGCAGTTTGTTAGATTTAATGTATTTGGGCTATTGTTTCCTTACTTGTGAACTTGTTCATCAGCATTTAGGGCAAAAGTCAGTGAAGCCCTTGATCAAATTGACAGTGGCTACAGTGTCAAGAACTGGCAAAAAGACTCACGATGCAGATCCCACAATAGGCAGATGTTTCACAAGCTTTATTTCCAAGGCAAAGGTACAAAATTACAACCCAAAGGACGAGGTCAAAACAAGGTTAAGGTCAGTAACACTAGAAGGCAGGCGGACCCGCTGGCTCACGCACACACAAAGGTAACACCAATCTGGCCCAGGACAGAGGAAAACACACAGACTATAATAAAAACCCAACGAGGCACAAGTAGACCACATTAGGGGCAGAGCAGGTAATCACAGTGGTGAGAAAGACAAAAGGGCAGGAAGATAATCTGAAACACAGACAGGGGCAGGTGATTTCACAAACAGACTGGCAAACACAGATCGCAAAGGTGGGACATGATACAGTGTTTGAATTTTATAAAACAAAAGACATGTTGCAAATGTGTAATTTTTATTTTAATTATTTATTATATACAGTAAACACAGTGTTATTTTCAGACTCTTGCCTCTTTTGTTATATATTGCACATATGCTTTAACTCTTGTTTCCACCACCAACTTCAAAAAAATGCTGAATGTCCACTGGTTACTACTGACAAGAAAAAAATAAAATATTACAGTAAAAGCCCTATTTACATAGGCATTTTGGAAACCGTAGTGAAAGGGGCCAGAATTTAGTTCAATGAACAAATGGGGGTTAGCCACTAAACTTAGCCAGTTCTGCATAAACAAGATGATTTTGATAAATGGCAATTGGCTGACAACTGACTCTACAAGCTTTTGCCAATCACAAGATCAATTACATTAGGCTCCAGGACTTAGCTTTTCAACACTTGAGTCAATGGCGGTGAAAAATCTTTCCGGTAAAGTGTGTATTGCAGAACAGGTTACATCTGTTCTCACAAAGAAGCAGAGGAAAAAAAAAAACAAGAGAGAAATGAGAAGAAGAAGAATATTGGCAATATTCACACTCAGATCTAAATGTTTAAAGGTTTTCTAGCATCATGTGTACCATCATTAGCATAATCTATGAATAAACAACAACAATGCATTGTGAACCAAAGAGGAAGAGCCTATATCATAATACTGACAGTGTCATTCCCAAAAAAAACTTATGTTTGGTTATGTTTCAGAAAAATATGGTGAAAGTACTCTAGGGTGTTTTTGTGTGGTTGGAAAATGATAATATAGATTTTTGGAAAGAAATAAAACAAAAGAAAAGCATAAAGACTTGAAAGTACAGCCAAAGAGTTAACTGTCTGGAGGTATTTTCCTTGATAAAGTACAGAGATGGTGGCAAAAATGATCCACGTCAGAATGAGCAGGAGCAGACAAAATGTTATAGCTTTGGCCTCATTGTAATTCTTTGGAAGATCTTTTCCCATGTAGGAGAAAATGAAGCAGAGTATATACAATAATATAAACAATGCAAATGAAGCACTGTAGAACCTTCCATTAATTTGACAGCCCAGAATAATTTTGTCATGATACCAGTCTGTTGTGTTGTAAGGCCGAGGAGGCTCAGATGAGTATGCAATGAGGAGTAACAGCCCCTGTGAGATGAATATCCCCAAAATTACAAACCATCGTCCATGAAAGTTTGTCCACAGACTGTGCAGTAAGGGGTATTTGAGAGCTACTCTAAAGATACAAACTATTTGAAAAGAACGCACAACAAAACATGCCACACAGACTGTGTAGAACAAAAGAAATGGTAAATATCTTAAAACACAAGCAGGAACAGTGGGTCTATCGAAGTAAAAGAAGACACTGATGCTGCAGAGACTGAGGCAGCCTAAAATGAGGAAGCACATGGGTCCTCCAGCAGATCTCACCACTGGTGTGTGGTAGTTGACGGCAAAGAGCACAGACGTCATTAGAGTGAGACCCACCAAAGCCACCGACCCGACCATGATGACTACAGCTGTAGGATCTGTGAACGGGATGTACTCCACTGATCTGGGATCACAGTATGTACTTCCAGCATTGGACCATTCAGTCTCATTACAGTCAAGACATGTGTATGGATCCACTGTAAACCACCAACACAAACAGAAAACAGATTCTTTTTTTATTATTGCTATAGAATTGCTAACAAAAAAATCAATAAAAAAGAGACAGCTGTCTGCAGATAAATGTGTTTTAGATAGTTCACAGGGAGTTATTTATAAGTCTTAGGGAAGCAATATCTTTACAGAGAACATAGAAATACTGCTCACAGGAAGCCCCACAAAGTTATTTACAATATTTGACAACAGAAAAGTACGATTATTGTGATGTTGATTGTATCCTTTAGTCACAATTTTCACATTTACTATAGGCCTACCTGATGAGTTCATATATGTGCCTGTTGGACAGATCACACATTCGAAACAGCATCTGTGAATCCCCTTGATACGTTTTTGAAATCCTGGCTCACACTCCGGGGAACACAGTGAGGAGGGAACCTGTTTAACAGCATTTCAGTGAAGCAAGTAAAGCACATGTCATTCATGCAGAGATTTATGCATCAAAACCTGAAACACTGGACAACTAAAGCAAACCATTAAAGCATAAAGTTATCTTTGCCTGGATGTCTTTCTTGTGTATGTCGTGGCACGCCTCGGGCATAATCCCAACAAATAATCACCAACCCACAATCTGGACCCTACAATACTATTTGTAAAAATACGTCACCCTGGTATGGCCCTTGGTGGCACAAAACTGAAAGTAATTTAAATATGTATAATTTATTATAACTTTAATTTGTTTCAATGTGTACAAAAATATTTAATTTAACCTATAATTTTCAGTGTAAAAATAAGCTAAATCTAAGTCACCCTCACATCCACATTCATACCAGCACACACACCAAACAGTAAAATACAAAGCGTGACTTGCGAGTCCTCAGTGTTCAAGTCCAAGTCTAAGTCCAAGTCATCCGTTCTCAAGTCCGAGTCAAGTTGCGAGTCCTTGTGTCTGAGAATAAACGAGTCCGAGTTTGAGCCATGAAAAGGCAAATCCAAGTCCAAGCTGAGTCACGACTTGGACTTACAAGTTATCTATAAACTCAAAGTTTACAGATAATGTTGAGTCGTTACGGGGAAATTAGGAAGGTTAGTGAGTGCAGGCAAAAGAGAGTTTCTCTAATCTACTTTACAGTCTGTAGAGTGTAGGTTTAGAGTGGTGCTTGTCCTTTCTGTGAAGAATGACCGCGAAATGCACCAAAAAAAAAAAAAAACACAAATGAAAAAGGGGAGGCAGGACACAGGACTCAAGAACAATATGTAAACTTTAGCAGGAATATATACAGTATGTGACATAACCTTTAGCACCGTATAGAGAACATACCTCGCCAGGACGTCGCTCCGAATAAGCCCACTTCGCAGCGCTTTAAGCAGAGCAATGACACCCCCATGCCTACAGCCCACAGGGACAGGCAGGTAGAACGCATGCACAGAGGCTCACAGCAGAAGGTGTGAGCTCAATGGAAATGCCAGCATGCTACAATAATCACTGTGTTATCCCGTGTTCTAGTAAATAGAAACAGGCACACAGAGAGTACAGCAATTATCTGTTTCAGTTGTTTGGCCTTACACATTTGGATGGGTTTGGTCCAAGGCAGCAAAGCAACCAGCTAACGCTCTGTCTCCAAGCCTCTCTCATGGAATCCCTTAAAAAGGCCTCTACTATGGGCATCACCATACAGCAATATACTTCTGTCCACCAGAGGGCAGGCTCCAAAGCATAAATATAAGGAGAAATCCAATGGTGACTTTACAAGTGTAAAAATCATGTTTACAGCCTGGTACAAAAGAGGGCTCTGGTCTGTAGAACTACGTTTTTACTACATGACTCCTCTGGGGTGGGGGGAGTTTTGGATTAACATCTCCGTTTATGCTATCACAAAACAATTTTTCTACTTTGCAGTAACAGCAGAAAAGCCCAGATGCAACTGCCATTTTATTGCCCTGTGGTAAGGACAATATCGGTAAATGCGGAAGCAATGGGCAGACAACATCCACGTTTATTTACAATCTATGTCTGTCCTTGGGCAGCAGTGCGTAACAACAGGGGTGAAATACGCTGGTCCTCAAGCCTCTGTCTAACTAGCATATGTGCGTACCACTTTAAAAACAACACAGTGCTATGGTGTAGGATTTTAAGGTTTAGGCATAGGTTGGAGAAGCATTAATGCAAAACGTTTTTGAAGATTGATTTTTGGTTGTTACAATTTCGTACATGGTTCTGTATATTTAGTAAAACTATTTAAAAAAAAATTACACATTATTTCAAAGCACTGAAAGTCTAATCTGAGAAAATACAATTATAAAAAGTAGCAACCCTACAGAAATTTTTTTTATTTTTGCCCAATAAATGAAAAAGTTATTGTTTGTCAGTTGTCTTTTTACTAAATAGGCTACATTGTTACTTATTTTTGCCACAGGATAGCAGTATTTATCCGCCCCAGGCCACAGAACAGGTTGCTCAAGTTCTCAGTAGGTTTGACCTGACCTAATATTATTCATTTATCTAAACATATAAACAGGGTAAACAAGGAAAAAAACTTACCATTCCATTTCCGTGCCACTGTATTTTTGAGTCATTGATGAAAAAATGTGATGATGGTTGAAATCTGTGAAAGCCGACTACCTCAGCTTCCCCGGTGCTGTTCCAGAAGATTATATTAAAGTGTCCAAACATGGGGTCACCGCTGCTGTCAAACTGAATAGTGTGGTTCAATAAAGTAAAGTTTGACATCTTCAGCTCATTCAGAACCTGAGGTGGGTAAACAGAATTCACAAGAAAGATTATTGCAATTTTTATAACATGAAGTAAGGCTGCATTATTTTATTTCAAGACGCATGATGGCAACCTCTGCTTTAAATCTATGGTGTGTACTTTTTGGTGCCATTATGTGGTAAAAATCTAGACACAAATTGCAGAACTCACACAATTCTTTTCCTGCTATTCTTTTCATAGCATGTCCGCTGCAGGGACATGCTATGAACAACTACAAAGCAATTTTTTTAACCTATGCCTTTATCAAAGTTTATGAAATTTTTTTAACCTATGCCTTTATCAAAGTTTAAAAAAAAAATAAAACATGAATCTGTTTCTGCAGTTTGTTGGTCCCCTTTTGCCAAATACGTTCAAAAACAAAAAGTTCATTTGTAAATGAATGCATTGGCAATAGGATGAATGTTATTCACTTTACCATTAACTGGCTCAATGCCCTGTCAGTGTTTGGATCTTTTAAAAGCCCCAAAATGATTCATTATCAATTGTTTATTTATTTTACACTCATACTCACCATATGTGGATACACTGTGATGTTTCTGTTGCATTTATTTCCTCCACATTGCAGTGCGTTGTGTAAGGCATGAGCGATGGCATATACCGCAGCATAAAGGGGGAAATTAAAGGAGACCTCTGCACTCGTGATGTTGTCTGGACTTAAGTCGCTGCAGTTACAAAACTGATTGCAAAAATCTCCTTGCTCATGTTCATGATGTATTTTGTTTGTTAAAGAGTAGATGAAATCATCAAAGCCAGGTATTGTCAGCACTGGCTCAGCGACCCCAAGCACAGTGCCAATGTTTCTGATCCCATTTATTTTGGGAAGCTTCTTGTTTAAAGACCATGCATGTTCTGCTATCCACGTTTTGTTTGTCACGTTCATTTGTATGGCAGATTCAATAAGACCCTCAGCCGTCCATTCAGCAGCAAAAACAATGATGACTTGTATGTTATGAATCTGTATCTGTTCAAAGACTGAGGCGTAATTTGTTTTTTTGTTGAGTTCTTTGGTATAAGCCAGGCAAATATCTGTGCCATTTATCTTTTTCATGAACACACTGCGACCATCATTTCCATACTCGTCATCAACAATGAGCAACGCAACCCAACGCCAGTGGAAGTGTAGTAAGATTTTGACTATCACTTCAACAATATCTTTATTGGGGCGCATCATACGAAGAAAAGAGGGGAACAGGTGTTTTACTGAAAATATTGAACTAGTAGCTCTATTACTGACCTGTAACAAAATAAAATATGAAATTAGTATTTAAGAAGCTGTAGATGTTGTAAATGCACAAATATAATATAGAGTGAGTTTACCATTGGAATAAGATGCGTCATGAAAAGTGGAGCCGCAGGCCGCGTTTTGTGGCTATTGATGGAACTAACCACTGCAATGACTTTGGTCGAATTGTGGTATGGGTCTCTCCAGGGATGGATTGGGTCTTTTGCTGAGAGGATATTAAAAATCCCTGGGAAACTCTGAATGTCCGAGCAATGGTCAAATATGTTATAACCCAGAGAGACATCAGGCAGGAGGCTGGTGGAGTTATTAATCTCCTCTATTGAGAATCTCATCAGCTGAAACCTCCGATAATTGGACACAAAAAATGTCTTACTGCAAACAAAGAAAGAACAGTAAAAAAGTGGGATAATGCTGTAAACTGAGGGCTATTGATGACAAGTAGAGATCTATTTTTGCTCAGGTCAGACAAAAATTTTTTAACACATTCTCAGTTCTTTTCTTTGAGCTGGTGGTAGTGCATGTTTTTGAGGACATCATGGATACAGCATATTATTTGAGCAAAATTAACAAAATATTCAATGAAAATATGCTGAAGTAAAAATTACTTTTTTGATTTTATTCGGTCAAACAACTTTAGCCAAATGTATAACTGAAATCTTCTGGCCACTGGACAGTGCTACCTTCTTTGACACCAATTTATAAAAACAAGTTACTCAGGTAAATTATTTTAATAAAAGCCACTAGTTACTTTCCATCTCTGCTCATATTGTCTTCAAACAACACTCACCTGGAGCATTCAATGGCCATTGGTCGCTCAAAATAACCTGGAGCTTCATCGTCATGGATGTTAAAAAGCCCACCTATCAAAAAGTCTCCTTCAAGTTGAAATTCTGATGCTTTAACAGTGGATTGAATATCTCCGTGTAAGAGAAATTCAAACAGTGTCATGAGTAAAAGTGCCATTTTATCAGTCCTGTCTGTTGAATGGAGCGTTTGTGTTTAAGTCAAATAACAGGTGTAGACAAACCTCAGATCATTTTCATGAGCTTCAATGCATGAGGGCTTTTAAACACAGTGTTGTGTTTAAATATGGCTGCAGGGAAATTTACAAATGATATAATCTTGCAAACCCCCACTCATGCAGCAGCAAACATTTATATGGCAGAAAAACACACTGGCTTCAACATTAATTATTGGATCAATACATTAATCCAGATACACAAAATAGGCCCATTATGATTGTTTTTGTTTCTCTTTTGGAGATTTTGATGGAGAAAAATTATATGTGAATTAGTGTGTTTTATTTTATCTTCCATAGCATAAGATAATATGTCTTCTATATTCTTGGCGACATCTAGTGGCGAAAGTGCAGTTTACACCTCCCTCTCCTCCTATTTGAGAGCGATGGTGATTAACAAAAAAGAAATAGACATAATTGTCCTAAACATTCATGCAAATATGTGTTCTCAAATAGAAACACATCAGTGCTTCTCCCCCAGTGGTGCTCTGTTTATTTGCACCAGGCAATTGTTTGAACACAAAGGTTTGTTTTCTTGTTCTTTGGCAGGACAATTCCAAAATATAATGAATTTTAACACAACCTCAGTTGACCAAAGAGCTGTACAAGTCAAACAATACAATAAACCTAGTATGCATACTTGATAAAAACAAGACAAAACAAAAATTTACTGACAACTTACTGTAAAAAAATGCAATGAGTGTCAAAACTGAGGAGTTTGGGCTTTTTGCAACAAGCGGCTGTTCAAAAAGACGTGGAAGGGTCCTAACGATTCAGAAACACCCAGAGATATAACTAATAAATAAAATGGCCCATACCACTGGTTTCTTTGGAGCTTAAACTTAATGATACACAAATAACAGTAATACTTTGATGTAATTATACAAACTAGCCACAAGAGGTCACAAGCCAGTGTTCTCTTTGTGTCTGTCTCAAGCTGAAAGGAAAATAGTTTCCCTTACTTACTTGTGAAATTGTTGTTGACCAGATACTTTGTTGTATACTTTGTGTGTTATAAGAAGCATACAATTAGATCTTGTTTCAAATTTTTTGTTAAACACGTCAGGTATAATTAGCAATAAAACAAAGCAATGTTGTGAATGTGTAATATTTCTTTCTTTATTAAATACATTAATACAGTGTAAGTTCCAGCATCAGATTGTTGCCACTTTTGTTGTATATTGTGTTTATGTTTAGGCTCTGCTTTCCACCACCAATATCAAAAACATGCTAGACGTATCCTGGTTGCTACTGCTGACAACAAAATTCCCCACGAGAATAATATCAAAAGAACTAATAAAAACAAAAACAAACATTATATGTACATCTAAACAGGACCCAAACACAACACCACTTCTTAAAGGCACTCTCAGTAAAAACAACAAAAAAGAGAAAACAGAAATAAATTAGAAATACAAAAAAGCCCTTTACATGGGCATTGTGGACACAGAAATGAAGGGGACCGGTATTTATTTTAATTGACAAATGGGGGTAAGCTAGCCAGACATTCTAATTATTTTTCTATTTGTACAAAGAGTTCAAAGACTTTGCAGAAACTCTCTTCTACTTCAGGTTCCCCGGTCTTGAACAGACTTAGGTAAAACTGCTTTTAGTGTCTCAGCTGCAGATACATGGAATAGCTTATAGTGCTCTTTAAAGCTCAATGCAATGCTAGTCTTACACCAGTTTAAATCTTTGGTTGATGACTACACTAACTTTAAATGTAACTGTTTTAAATAAGTGTACTGTCTGTTTTTTCCTGTGTTTGTACTCTTGACATCATTGAAAATTAAGGTCATCCTAAATGATTTCTCAAGATTGAATTAAAGGTGGGATAAATTAATGAAACACATATACATTTGGCTCCAGGACTTTGTTTGTCAACACTTTAGTCAATGGCAGTGAAAAATCTTTCTGGAAAAGTGTGTACACTGTGTGCCCAACTAAGCGAATTGTATTTTTGGGGATTTATTTTGTTATTATACAACTAAAGTGCTCTTAGTCAATCCAAAATGTTAACAAACACTCCTGGACAATTCACGAGTCAGTCAGTTTCTTGATCTGGTCAGAATTTACTTTTTGTCATTTACCTTTACTGTAAATGTCCTACTTAAGAAGGGCCCAAAAGTTCTCAATAGGGTTTAAGTCAGGTGAAGAAAGGGTCCATGTTATTACTTTTTTATCATTTAGGCCTTTACTGGCCAGCCACGCAGTGGAGAACTTTAATGCATGTGATGGAGCATTGTCTTGTATAAAAATCTTCTTAAAAGATGCAGACTTATTCTTGTACCACTGCTTGAAGATAATGTCTTCTGAAAATTAGTAGTAGGTCTAAGAGTTGATTTTGAGTCCATTTTAAACCCGAAAAGGTCCAAATACAGTAGCTTATCTTTAATACTACCTGCTCTGCGGGGTACACCGTGGACAGTGGCCAGTTAATTGCAGGGCTGACATATAGAGACAGACAGTGACAGACAACCATTCTCTCTCACATTCATTCACTAGGGACACTTTAGATTTGCCAGTGAACCTGTACATGTCTTTGGACAGTGGGAGGAAACCGGGTACCCAGAGAGAACCCACGGTAACACGCAGAGAACATGCAGACTCCTCACAGAAAGACCAGAGTCGGCCGAGAATGTTTGAGTCGTTCGGGTTTTGAACTAACGACCTTCTTGCTGTGTGGCAGGAGTGCTAACCACTCTACCACGTGCTCCCCGTTAAAATTAAAATGATCTCTGTTTATATAAAACTATTTATGTAACAGTACGCAAATGTATAAAGAAACAACAACGCATTGTGAACCAAAGAGGAAGAGCTAGTTCAGGACACTGACAGTGCCACTCCCAAAAAAGCTTAGCAAATTTGACACAAATTCTATGTTGCTATTAATTGTTTATTTGGTTATATTTCAGAAGAAGACTGTGAAAGTACTCTTGCGTGTTGTTCTGTGGCTGGAAAATGATAATATAGCTTTTTGGACAGAAATAGCACAACAGAAAAGCATATAGACTTGAAAGTACAGCTAAAGAGTTACCTGTCTGGATGTGCTTTCCTTGATAAAGTATGGAGATGGTGGCAAAAATGATCCACGTCAGAATGAGCAGAAGCAGACAAAATGTTATAGCTTTGGCCTCATTGTAATTTTTTGGAAGATCTTTTCCCATGTAGGAGAAAATGAAGCAGAGAATATACACTAATATAAACAATGCAAATGAAGCACTGTATACCCCTCCTTTAATTTGACAGCCCAGAATAATTTTGTCATGATACCAGTCTGTTGTGTTGTAAGGCCGAGGAGGCTCAGATGAGTATGCAATGAGGAGTAACAGCCCCTGTGAGATAGATGCCCCCAAAATGACCAGCCACTGTCCATGATAGTTTATCCACAGTCTTTTCAGTGAGGGGTAATTGAGAGCTACTGTGAAGATAAAAACAATTTGAAAAGAACGCACAACAAAACATGCCACACAGACTGTGTAGAACAAAAGAAATGGTAAATATCTTAAAACACACGCAGGAACAGTGGGTCTATCGAAGTGAAAGAAGACACTGATGCTGCAGAGACTGAGGCAGCCTAAAATGAGGAAGCACATGGGTCCTCCAGCAGATCTCACCACTGGTGTGTGGTAGTTGACGGCAAAGAGCACAGACGTCATTAGAGTGAGACCCACCAAAGCCACCGACCCGACCATGATGACTACAGCTGTAGGATCTGTAAACGGGATGTACTCCACTGATCTGGGATCACAGTATGTACTTCCAGCATTGGACCATTCAGTCTCATTACAGTCAAGACATGTGTATGGATCCACTGTAAACCACCAACAAACAAAAAACAGAAAAAAATGTAATAACTCAGTATTCTAGCTATATGAATAAACAGATAAAAAATATTTAGGAAATTATATAAATACCAAATAAAAGACCAATCCCAATTATCTAATCTTCCCCTACCCCTTTCCTTAAGCCCTACCCCTTGGAAGTGGGAAGGGGTATAAATGTATAATAAGATAAGGTCTTTAAAATATATCATAAAATAACATATATAGGAACAATTCTTTATAATGATATATATATATATATATATATATATATATATATATATATATATATATATATATATATATATATATATATATATATATATATATATATATATATATATATATATATATATATATATATATATATATATATATATAACTTAATATAGGTACAGTATAATCTCTCATAGTTTATAATGTAAACATAATATTACAATAAGGGCTAATTATACAGCGTAGCGTTGCAGGTATTTTTGGCTTGAGTTTCAGTATCAGTTCCTCTTTCCCTTCCCTTTGGATGTGATGCTAACATTAGGAAACTGATTTTTACTAAACTTTTAAGGAGAAATTTTATTACTGCATAATCAAGTTCAAGGTTAAAGGAACATAAAGGAATTTTTTGCCGTATTTAGTTAAATTTTGCACATCTCTCATGGTTGCAGAGCCGTTGTGGTCCTCAGAAATCTATATTGGGAGGGGTGTACACAATTACCCCTTGATCCCAATGACTATTATGACAGGCCTCAAACGCAGAAAAAACAAGGGATACACCAGACCAACATTCATACACCAGATCAACATTCATACACCAGACCAACATTCATACACCAGACCAACATTCATGCACCAGACCAACATTCATACACCAGACCAACATTCATACACCAGTCCAACATTCATACACCAGACCAACATTCATACACCAGACCACCATTCATACACCAGACCACCATTCATACACCAGACCAACATTCATACACCAGTCCACCATTCATACACCAGTCCAACATTCATACACCAGACCAACATTCATACACCAGTCCACCATTCATACACCAGTCCACCATTCATACACCAGACCAACATTCATACACCAGTCCACCATTCATACACCAGTCCACCATTCATACACCAGTCCACCATTCATACACCAGTCCACCATTTATTCACCAGACCAACATTCATACACCAGTCCACCATTCATACACCAGTCCAACATTCATACACCAGACCAACATTCATACACCAGACCAACATTCATACACCAGACCAACATTCATACACCAGTCCACCATTTATACACCAGTCCACCATTCATTCACCAGTCCAACATTCATACACCAGACCAACATTCATACACCAGTCCACCATTCATACACCAGTCCAACATTCATACACCAGACCAACATTCATACACCAGACCAACATTCATACACCAGTCCACCATTCATACACCAGTCCAACATTCATACACCAGTCCAACATTCATACACCAGACCAACATTCATACACCAGTCCAACATTCATACACCAGACCAACATTTATACACGAGTCCACCATTCATACACCAGTCCACCATTCATTCACCAGTCCAACATTCATACACCAGACCAACATTCATACACCAGTCCACCATTCATACACCAGTCCACCATTCATACACCAGTCCACCATTCATACACCAGACCAACATTCATACACCAGACAAACATTCATACACTAGTGTTGTGTCAATAGAGGCAAGGATGGTTAAATGTCTTGCCCAAGGACACAACAATAGTGTGCACTGTGGGGATAGCAGGAATCAAACCGCCTACCTTTCGGTTATAGGACAACCGCAATACCACTGCGCCCCATAGAATAGACGTGTCATTTAAAATATTTGAGGACAGAAATATAGACTTATAACTGAAATTATTAATATTACAATGACGTTAATCATTCAGTCTTTCACATTCACTGTACCTGATGAGTTCATATATGTGCCTGTTTGACAGATCACACATTCGAAACAGCATCTGTGAATCCCCTTGATACGTTTTTGAAATCCTGGCTCACAGTCCGGGGAACACAGTGAGGAGGGAACCTGTTCGAAAGCATTTCAGTGAAGTAAGTAAAGCACATGTCATTCACGCAGACATGTATGCATCAAAACCTGAAACACTGGACAACTAAAGCCAACCTTTAAAGCAGAAAAATATCTTTGCCTGATTATAGCTTTCTTGTGTACAACTCAATGGTGTAGTTATTATACTGTTTTACATTTAGTGCTATATTTACGCTTATGCTTCAGGCATAGGTTGGGGAAGCATTATGCATGAAGCTTGTTTGAAGGCTGCCTGTTGGTTGTAACCGTTTCTATTTGCATAATGTTATGCAAGCATTATTTCAAAATATTAATATGATTAAGACTAATTTGAAAGAATAAAATAAAAAATATTTATGCCAACAAGCGGCAGTTGTTTGACTTATTTCTCCAATAAATTAAATAAATTCATTTACAGACAATTGTCTGCGAGTTGTCTTTGTTACTCCACAATGCACTCAGGCCAGAATTTATTGACCAAGGCGACATTAATCAGCAACGGTTGCTCAAGTACTCAGTGAGTGTGACCTGCCAGGTAGTGTTAAACAAGGAAATTTATGTTATTCATTTATCTAAACATATTTACAAAAAAAAAAAAAAACATACTTACCGTTCCATTTCCGTGCCACTGTATTTTTGAGTCATTGATGAAGAAATCTGATGATGGTTGAAATCTGTGAAAGCCGACTATCTCTGCTTCCCCAGTGCTGTTCCAGAAGATTATATTGAAGTGTCCAAACATGGGGTCACCGCTGCTGTCAAACTGAATAGTTTGGTTCAATAAAGTAAAGTTTGACTTCTTCAGTTCAGTCAGAACCTGAGGTGGGTAAACAGCATCCACAAGAAAGATTAATGCAATTTTTTAACAAGAAGGATGCATCAATATTATTTTACTTTAAGTTTATCAATGTATTATATATTTTAACCTTATACTCACCATATGTGGATACACTGTGATGTTTCTGTTGCATTTATTTTCTCCACATTGCAGTGCGTTGTGTAAGGCATGAGCGATGGCATATACCGCAGCATAAAGGGGGAAATTAAAGGAGACCTCTGCACTCGTGATGTTGTCTGGACTTAAGTTGCTGCAGTTACAAAACTGATTGCAAAAATCTCCTTGCTCATGTTCATGATGTATTTTGTTTGTTAAAGAGTAGATAAAATCATCAAAGCCAGGTATTGTCAGCACTGGCTCGGCGACCCCAAGCACAGTGCCAATATTTCTGATCCCATTCATTTTGGGAAGCTTCTTGTTTAAAGACCATACATGTCCTGCTATCCACGTTTTGTTTGTCACGTTCATTTGTATGGCAGATTCAATAAGATCCTCAGCCATCCATTCAGCAGCAAAAACAATGATGACTTGTATGTTATGAATCTGTACCTGTTCAAAGACTGAGGCGTAATTTGTTTT
Source organism: Neodontobutis hainanensis (assembly GCA_024349245.1). Lineage (NCBI taxonomy): Eukaryota > Metazoa > Chordata > Actinopteri > Gobiiformes > Odontobutidae > Neodontobutis > Neodontobutis hainanensis. The sequence goes on along the minus strand of JALDNG010000081.1, from coordinate 21,997 downwards.
TTTGTTGATTTCTTTGGTATAAGCCAGGCAAATATCTGTGCCATTTATCTTTTTCATGAACACACTGCGACCATCATTTCCATACTCGTCATCAACAATGAGCAACGCAACCCAACGCCAGTGGAAGTGTAGTAAGATTTTGACAATCACTTCAACAATATCTTTATTGGGGCGCATCGTACGAAGAAAAGAGGGGAACATGCGTTTTATAGAAAATATTGAACTAGTAGCTCTATTACTGACCTGTAACAAAATTAATATGAAAGAATTAGCATTTAAAGAAGCTGTAGATGTTGTAGATGCACAAGTATAATATAGTGAGTTTACCATTGGAATAAGATGCGCCATGAACAGTGGAGCCGCAGGCCGTGTTTTGGTGCTGTTGATGGAATTAACCACTGCAATGACTTTGGTCGAATTGTGGTATGGGTCTCTCCAGGGATGGATCGGGTCTTTGCCTGAGATGATATTAAAAATGTCTGGGAAACTCTGAATGTCCGAGCAATGGTCAAATATGTTATAACCCAGAGAGACATCAGGCAGGAGGCTGGTGGAGTTATTAATCTCCTCTATTGAGAATCTCATCAGCTGAAACCTCCGATAATTGGACACAAAAAATGTCTTACTGCAAACAAAGAAAGAACAGTAAAAAAGTGGGATATTGCTCTAAACTGCGGTCTATTGATGACAAGTAGAGCTGTTTTTGCTCAGGTCAGACTCAAATAAAATAAGTATTACTGAAATTGTCTGGCCAATAGACCGTGCTACCTACATTGACACCAATTTATAAATACCAGTTACTCAGCTGAATTATTTTAATAAAAGCCACTAGTTACTTTCCATCTCTGCTCCAATTTTCTTCAAACAACACTCACCTGGAGCATTCAATGGCCACTGGTCGCTCAAAATAACGTGAATCTTCATCTTCATGGATGTCAAAAAGCCCACCTATCAAAAAGTCTCCTTTGAGTTGAAACTCTGAGGCTGTAACTGTGGATTGAATATTTCTGTGTAAGAGAAATTCAAACAGACACCAGATCAAGAGTAAAAGTGCCATTTCTGTCAGTCCTGTCTGTTGAATGGAGCGTTTGTGTTTAAGTCAAATAACAGGTGTAGACAAACCTCAGATCATTTTCATGAGCTTCAATGCATGAGAGCTCTTAAACAGAGAGTTGTGTTTTAAAAATAGCTGCAGGGAAATATGCAAATGATAGAATCATAGAAAACCCCTCATGAAGTAGCAAACATTTATTTAGCAGCAAACACACAGGCTTCAATATTATTTATTGGATTAATGCATTAATCCAGATATTTATTAGAGGCCCATTATGATTATGATTCAATAGTTTGAACACAGAGTCAACCAGGATACTCCTTTGGAAGGACAATCCTAAAAATTCTTTGGAGGAATCCAGGTCATCGTCTGTTGCCAAAGGCCTGTTCCAGTCAACACCTGAGATCTCCTTTTGGATAAAAAAACCAGACTGCATCTGTGTATAACAATCATTCAAAGTTTTTATAATGAATTTAAAAACAACAATACACAATACACAAAATTAAAAGTAAACCTAATGTAAAAAGACACTTATAAAAAACAGAAGGATTCTTTTAATTCTGAAACGAATGAAATGACGAAATTGGAGCGTAAATTTAATGATACACAAATAAGAGCACAACTCTGATGTAATTATACAATCTAGCCACAGGAGGTCACAAGTCAGTGTTCTCTTTGACTCTTTGTGCCATGTCTCAAGCTGAAAGAAAGAGAAAACAGTTTACCTTACTTACTTGTGAAATTGTTGTTGAACAGATACTTTGTTGTAGTGTGTTATAAGAATATCATATATCATTACATCTTGTTTCTAATTTTTAAATGCAAAGTCAGTTATCATCAGCTGTTAGGGTTAAAGTCAGTAATGCCCTTTAACAAACTGACAGTGGCTACAGTGTTTGCTTTTCATAAAACAAAACACATGTTGTGAATGTGTAATATTTATTTCTTTATTAAATACATTAATACAGTGTAAGTTCCAGCATCAGATTCTTGCCACTTTTGTTGTGTATTGCCACCACCATCATCAAAAACCCACTCGGCGTCTCCTGGTTGCTACTGCTGACAACAAAATTCCCCATGAGAATAATATCAAAACAAACAATAAATACAAAAACAAATAATATAAATAATATGTACTTCTGAACAGGACCCATACCCAACACCACTTCTTAAAGGCACTCTCAGTAAAAACAACAAAAGAGAAAACACAGAAAGAAACACAAAAATGGTACAGTAAAGACCCTTTACATGGACATTGTGGACAGAGGAGTGAAGGGGACAAAGAATTCAGAGAATTTGCTCAGAAAGTGAATGTTGTTGGATCGGGCAAGTCAGGCTAGGTGTTAGCCACCAAACTTAGCCAGTTCTGCATAAACAAGATAATTTTGATAAATGGCAATTGGCTAAAAACAAACTCTACAAGCTTTGGCCAATCACAAGATCAATTACATTAGTCTACAGGTCTCAGGACTCAGGAGTCAATGGCGGTGAAAAATCTTTCTGGAAAAGTGTGTATTGCTGAACTGGTTACATTTGTTTACCCAAACAGAGGAAGAAAAATTAAAGATAGAAATGAGAAGCACATTAACATTGGCAATATTCACACTCAGATCTTGATGCCTAAAGGTTTTCTAGCATCATGGAGCTAACCACACCCCCATACAATCATTTTTTTATTTATTCTGGAGATTTCAATAGAGAAGCTAAATCATATGTGATTTAGTGGGCTTCATTTTATCTTTCATAACATAAGGTAGGACATTTTAGGTAGTGTTATTTTTTTCTTTTGGTGATCATCTAGTGGCAATAATCTGTAATGATATATCAATCTATCGTGGCCAATGGAGTATTTTTTGATGTTGTGTGCTGGTTAAATTGCGTGACTTTCAAAGACAGTAATTGACTGGATGAATCGACAGTTGAAGCTCTGGTGAAGAGGAGAATGAGGTGCATGATGCAGGCCATCCTTAACAACAGCCACAGTGACATGCTCCTTTCCTTGCGCTCTAGGATTGGAGGATTTAGATTATTTATACCAATTGCTATGACTGTACAACAAATCTTGTTAATGTTCGCTATCTGTCTGTCTTTCCCATTCTAATCTGATCTGATCTAATCTAATTGTGTCTATCTACACCTCACACTTCTTGTTAAGAGCATGTAAACAGCTATGGTGCTCTGCAGACACATGATGTGAATGAACAAACTCAGGGGAAATTGGTATTATGGTGATAAATAAAAAAAGAAATAAACATTATTATAATTGTCCTAAATGTTCATGCAACAATACGTTTTGCAAAACCATGGGATTAAATGGGGAAATCAATAGATGCATTTGTATGATTTGGCCTTAAGTGCCTTGTAAATTGGTCTAACCACTAGAGGGCAGTCAGGCCAAACAAATGTTGAGATGAATGTTTAGCTTATCATTCAAAACCCCATACATCCTCTGTTGTATTCATTATATAAAACTATGTTTTTCTTGATTGTTACATTTACTAAGTGGCATTTAACTTTAATTTGACTTTTCATTAATACACATACATGCTACTCCTTAAATATTACATTACAATATGTGTCTTAAATTGAGCATGAGAATTCAGGATTGCTTAGATATATTTCTTTAATGTTTTTATAAACTCAAGGTGCTACAGAATATTAACAATGTAAATTATATTTGTTACAGACTTTAATACAAGCGGCAGTAGGTCAGTGGGTAGAGCGTCCTCCAACCGACGATTGGGCGGTTCAATCCCCGCTCGAAGCATCCTAAAACATCGTAACATCCCGCTCTCCCCCAAATACTGTTGTTGTGTCCTTGGGCAAGACACTTAACCCACCTTGCCTCCAGTGATCATGTAACACTGGTAAAGTGTTTTGAGGTAGAAAAGTGCTAAATAACAAAAATAATAATAATAATAAAAAAAACATGATATACCACTATGTTTAACTTGATAAAAGATGTTAAATGTTGCTGCATGCTTTTGGCCTAAATAGATGAACATATTGCTTGCTAACTTATTATTATTATTATTATTATTATTATTATTATTATTAATATTATTATTGCTGCACTAACATTTTTCTAATTTCAACAACAACCATGTTCCCCAAAAGTATTTACAACATGTGTTAATGATACTAAATCACTTCAAATTAAAACAAGAAACACATTGGTGCCACCTTATCAAGTGTCAATAGAACTCTAAATATGCTTTATTTTTTCAGTCTAAAAAATGTAATTAATTAGAGACAGGTTAGTGCTATAAACTTAGAATTGCCCTCCAGCAAACAAACTGTTGGGACTTTTTATTGAGCCATTAGAAAAAGTAAGACAAATGTTCATGTGACACATTGAAACTGTTTAACGTCCGTAAAGTGATTGTTATGGCTGGTTTCAAAAGCTGCACAGGTAAATAAAAGTCAAGGCAGCAGTGAGCTCCGATGATTAATGAGGCTAATTAACAGTAATTACCTCACTGATTAGCCTCTGTGAGTTAGAAAGCCTGTTGACACAAAGGAGTACAAACAAACTCGACGTTGAGTCCATGAGCGACGACGGAAATGAGCCCCTTTACAAACCAAACACTGCAAAGTGATTTTGGATAAAACTAAAAGCTGAGATAAGAAAGACTGAAATAAAGAACAACTGTAGGGAAAGCTGTGATAGACTTAAGACAAACAGGAGCTCTGAGACACTGAGCAGTGATTATTGGAGAGAAACAGACTGTAAATACATCTAGTTAGCACTTTAAACAGTTTAGTAAAACAGAGAGAGCTGTAGTGGATTTAATGGCAGTGTTTTGTCAGGTGTGTGAGAACAAAGGCAGCTGGGCTCTAGTAAAGCCTGGTCTAATGTTATGTCGACTGTTGTTTTGTAATTTGTCAAGCATCACATCACTCAAACATCAAACCTAACATATTTTTGACTACTGCAAAAATGTATTAAGAATTTTTTAATTAGAATGTGTACACTGTGTTGGGATTTTGTGGCACATTTTATTTGAAAAACTCTACTGTGTGTATGGTGAATGTGAAAGGCAGTGGTGACCCAGGACTTCACACACAGACTGTAAGAGGAGGAAGACACTTTGTGTGTCAAATGTTAAGCATTTCCTGCTCATTACAAGTGGAGCCTGATACATTAATGCTTCAGTCAAACACAAAAGCACATCAGTGTTATAAGAGATGTTACACATGGTAAGTATTGGTAAAGTTCTCTTGATAGTTAAAGATGCCTTTATTGTGAAATATGTGTATATTTTATTATGTATTATATAACATGTAAGCTGAAATGGTTTATTATCCTTCAGAATAGTTTAATGACGTGAAAAGTTTTGTTCTGTCATGTTTACTGATGCGTTCAAGCCTATTAGCTAACTACCGTAATACCGCAGTAATTACATACAATCAATGGTCGTTATAAGCACTCACCAGAGCTGCCTTCTTCAGATGAATAAGTGGTTCACTCTCAGTGGAAACAGATGTCATGCTGCCAATAGTTTTGTCCAGGGGTGATGCTTACTTTTTAACACATGCGCCTCATTTACACGAGTCCGGTCCGTAGCTTCATGTGACGATAGCATTTAGCTCATTTAGCCGCTCATTTAGCCGCTCATTTAGCCGCTCATTTAGCCGCTCATTTAGCCGCTCATTTAGCCGCTCATTTAGCCGCTCATTTAGCCGCTCATTTAACTTAGCCGCTCATTTAACTTAGCCGCTCGTTTAGCTGCAGATTAGTGACTGTAATTAACTCCACAGATTTAAACTCAATGTAGCTTCTAAATGGATTGCTGGATTATAATGACAAAGTCCATAAGATGAAATGAAATGGTTTCTGCATAAATCCAGGCTAAATATGGTTTTAAGCTAGCTGTGTCTAGTTCTACTGTTAAAGCAGCGGGAATATCGTTATTATAAAAGCGCCAACTAGTGGTTAAAGAAACAACATACATCCATTCGTAGGATTTCTCGCAGTTCTAAGCATCTGATACGTGACTATGAATCAAACTCTGATTGGTTAATTCCCCTGTTAGTTCCCACAGAAACAAGGTCCATGAAGGCCTAACCAGCTCTCCTACCCCCACAAAACCACTAAATAAAATTAAACAACTGTATTTTACTGTTCAGTATATCAACCCTTTCATGTATAAAATAGTTTAAACAGAGGTCTAAAGTACTGTAATACAAATATAATAGAATAATTTGATTAAAGAATGAAAAGAATATGAAATATAAAATATATATGGTATGCAATATAATGTTCCCTAATGTCCCTAATGGTTCCCCTCTGCCACACACACTGTACATCTAGCGTCCAATAGGAAGCATGGTCAGTTGTGGACAATGGCCAGACCTCAAGGACTGGGACTTCCTCAAACGGTGGCCGCACCTTTGGGAAGGAAGTAACTGAGTGACCACTGTGTTCCCTTCCCGTCACATACTTTTTTTTAACTAATAAACAAAAGCTATTATTATTAATAAAACTAAAATACCCAGTGCAGCTGATACTGGACGAGATTAATGCAGACAGCTTTAGTTTTTGAGCAGCCGCTAAAAACACATTGTAATTTCACTTTTTTCTGTGTGGGTTTTTTCACACAGTTTTTAAATATTTTTGTTTACACCTACTTACCCCAGGACTTTGACCTCATGCTTTTGAAATGTGAGTGTGGGACGTGCTTATCATAAGTCACACTGAATGAAAGGAGCAAAAAGTATGCTATGTACAAATGCCAGCTGTGGTCTCAGGTGAGCTCTTGTGAAGGTGTCTGCTCTGTTCATGACACAACTGCAGCTAAAGGGGCCAGGTCCTACAGTCCCCCATTCACGCTGCACTGGTCATTAACCCTGACATAATCAAGACTCTGGAAAAGCACCAGGTCCCCTGTCAAACGTTCATAAACAGGAACAAGACAGAGGTGAAGCATTTGGCATGACTCAAACAGGGCTATTTTAAAAAGCAGACTTCCATGATTAACATTTGGTAAATCCATCTGATGACGTATTGTTTACGTCCACCAGGTGGACATTACATTACAAACTAAAATCAGGCTTTGCAGTACTCCTTTATAAAAATCTAAGGGAAATAAAATGTCACATTAAACTAAATATGTAAATATATATGTGTTGATTGTTTCATGTAAGGGAGCTGTAAAAATAGAGGGTTATGCAGTAGTTTGACCAACTGCATCACTGCCAGTGCTACTGTAAATCTTACTTGGTAAACATTTGTGCATCTTAAGCCCGTTTAATTTGCTCTGTCTTTAGCAAGCAGATTGTTCTACGTTGATGCCTTAATACCAAGCACTCTCAACTTTTGGTTTTGGGTGTATAAATAGGTTAATTGATAGATAGATATATGAAACAGGTATATTGTCTCTTGCATTTAATTTAAAACCTCCACTGCTAAAATGATCAAATCTCACTCTTTATCATTTTAAGATTGTCTTAAAGAAAACTTTTTAACAACACATCATGAAAACACACATTCCTGTTGTTCTAATACTTGTTGAAAAGGATGTAGTTAATGCCTGGAAATGAAGCAGCTTAACCCTGATCAGCAGCGGTTCACGATGACAGACCGGGGGAAATGACGACACACAGGAACGGCCAACGCTGTCTTCACTGGAATTTCAAACGAAATGAAACCAGCAGGCATCTGTATCGTTTTCTGATTTTGCAAACAACAAAAGAGTAACAATTGTCAAAGTTTAACAGAGTAGATACCTATGATGGATGATGACCTGTACTTCTTATAGACTAACTATTAGCACATTGTAATTTATGGCTCACATTAACAATATTTCTTGGGTGGAAGCATTGGATGTAGAAGATAGTATTCATTAAGATTTAGAGCCAATAAAAACTTGACATGACTTTAAATTAAGGAACAATTGATAAACTAATTGAGTAGAGGTGGATGTGAATGTTTTTACTGGAAAGCTTTACTAGTTTTGGATTACTTCATAGGTTGAGTTTAATTCAAGCACTTAATTATTCAGTGGAAATTTGTCTTTGTCATTGCCTTGATTGTAATAAGATAAGCTTCACTGTAGAAGAGTAAAAACAGTGAGACTAAGTTTGGAATGACGTTTTGGGAAAAGAAAGTAAAAAATATTTTGTATTTTTACTGCACTTAAACACCTTACATCACAGTAAATCACCCAAAATACATTCCCAGCTGCTGTAGTGTTTTTTTTTACCATTAAATACAATAAATACAACAATAAAGACCAATTATAAATTAAGAAAAATAATAATTAAAATAATTAATATAAAATAATAATTAAAATAAAAAATATATATTAAAATAAAGATGTCTGAACACTTAATATCTGAGTGTGGAGTGCATGCAAGCCAAATTAAAGATATTGCAAAAAAAGTAAATTTTTTAAAGAAATTTTATTTTACATTGTTAGACATCAGCCTTATTTTTATCAGTGCTCTTTGAACAGAGCTGAAAGGAAATGATCTTGGGAGGCACGGAGTCACTAATGGCATGTGACTAAATACGAGACAATAAATCATGTGCAGTGAGTTAAAGAAGGTCAGAAAATGTGTGTTTGGCGTTTGTTTCGTGACTCCAGTGAGATTGTATCATGACTGCACTATCAGCAGGTGAGTTATGGCCCTACATTATAAACAACCACACTTCAGGTTGTGACACAGATATGAGTGTTTCCCTGCCGACAAATGGACTCAATAGAAGAGATTAATGAATGTCTTTTTTCTACAGTTTTCATTCAAATTGCTATTCAGTATTTCGCCATTCAAAGCACACTTTCTCTTCATTCTCCATCCATCCATCTTCTTTCGCTTATCCAGGGCCGGGTCACAGGGCAGCAGTCTAAGCAGAGACGCCCAGACTTCCCACTCCCCAGACACTTCCTCTAGCGTAAGAATACTGAGGCGTTCTCAGGCCAGCCGAGAGAGATAGTCCTTCCTGTGTGTCCACGTGCCCTGAACATCTCCCCAGGAAGGCGTCCAGGAGGCATCCGGAACAGATGCCTGGGCCAACATAAGCTGGTTCCTCTCAATGTGCGGGAGCAGCAGCTCTACTCTGAGCTTTTTCTGAATGACCAAGCATTTTGGCCGTCTGTATCCGAGATCTTATTCTTTGACCCACAGCTCATGACCGTAGTTGAGAGTACGAATATAGATCAACAGGTGAACCTCCCGTTTTATCCTTCCCTCACTCTTGTACAAGACGAAGAGATTCGATGCAGGAACTCTCCACTGACCTGAAGGGAACAAGCCACCCTTTTCCAACTGAGAACTATGACCTTGGACTTGGAGGTGCTGATTCTCATCCCAGCCACTTGTGTTCCCCAAACTGGACTCCCTTCGGCCAATGGCTGCGCCTAGAAATTCTCTCCATAAAGATAATGAACAGGACCAATGACAGCCCTGCTGGAGTCCAAAATACTGTAAAATGACCCAACATGTTCAGCAATAGTCACATTTTAAAAAGAAACATCTGTAAATATTACTCAAAAATTTTCAGTAAAATCTAATTATTTTATGAAAAAAACTACTAGTCTACTTTTACTACCACTTGTTGTTGTCACCCATGTTGTGTCTCAAACCTGGAACCTTCTTTCTGTGAAGCAACTGTTTTGCTTACCTTGCCTAAAAGCTAGTCTCTTACTCTATTAGGCAAGGCAAGTTATAATGTAGGCAGAGCTAAAGAGGAAGGTTTTTAACCTCCCCTTGAACATTGTTAAAGTTGAGGCTTGTTTTACTTCATCTGGGAGGCTGCATGAAACGCTGCTTCACCCTGTTTAGTTCTAACTCTGGGCACGAGCAGAAGGCCTGTCCCAGATGTTCTCAGAGTCTGAGGAGGTTCATAAGCCACTAGCATGTCAGAAATATATTCTGGTGCTAAATCATAAAAAGACTTGTAAACTAGCAGTGCTGTTTCAAAGTATATTTTCTGAGCAACAGGAAGCCAGTGCAGAGATTTTAAAATTGGACTGATGTGGTTGTACTTCCTGGTTTTGGTTAGAACCCGAGCAGCAGCGTTCTGAATAAACTGCAGCTGTCTTAACCCTCGTTTTGAGAGACCAGTGAGCAGCCGTTACAGTAATCTAACCTGCTGGAGATAAAAGCATGAATAAGTTTCTCTAAGTCCGGTTTAGACATTATCCCTTTGACTTTGGAAATGTTATTAAGGTGATAAAATGCAGATGATGTAATTGACTTAATGTGAAATTCAAGTCCATGATGACCACTAGATTTCTAACCTGGTTTTTAGATTTTAGAGAAAGAGATACGATGTGACACTTTCTCTTTGTTTCTGTTCCCAAAGATGATTAGTTCAGTCTTAAGTCTGTTCAGTTGGAGAAAATTATTCTGCATCCACACGTCAATCTGTTCGATGCAGTGACACAGTGAATGGATTGGTCCATTTTCACCTGCTGTGAGTGAAATGTAAATCTGAGTGTCATCTGCATAATTATGGTATGATACGCCACAGCTGTGTATTAACTGACCTAAAGGAAGCATGTAGAGAATGAATATTAGAGGTCCCAAGATAGACCCCTGTCAGGGCCGTTTGGTCTGATACACAGTTACCAACCAAAACAAAGTACTTTCTGTCTTCTAGATAGGACTGAAACCATTTAAGAGCAGTTCCAGAGATACCTATCCATTCCTCTAATCTTTGTGACAGGATTTCATGGTCCACTGTATTAAACACAGCACTCAAGTCCAACAGAACTAAGACAGAGACTCTGCCCGCATCTGTGTTCAGACGAATGTCATTTGTGACTTTGATAAATCCAGTCTCAGTCTGTGAAAGGGCCTGAATCCTGACTCAAAAGGATCAAAGCAGTTGTTATGTAAAAGAAAGTCATCAAGTTGCTGATATACAACATTTTTGATGATTTTTTCGAAAAATGGCAGGTTTGATATGGGCCGATAGTTGTTGAGCACTGTAGCATCAAGTCTGCTCTTATTTAGAGCAGTCTTATTAAAAAAAATTAAAAACAAAGAACTCTACAATGTTTTACTATTTCCATTCCCATTTATTCGATCAAACCCAGTGTCTCATAAATAGCCTGTAGTTTGTCACAAATGCCTGAATGATATGTTTCTTTCTCAAAATGTAAGCTATTACGTGACAGCTGCCTTTCACACTTAATCTGTTCAGTGTCTCTTGTCTCCTGATAAGTGGAAAAGCAAGAGATACACATAATCTCAGTGTTTTCTCATACATGTGGTTTTCACATTAGCGTTCAGATTACAGGTCCGCTGGGTCCTGGTCAGATATGTTCCTACTGGGGCTAATGTTTCTCTCTCAAACTCAAATCTCTCTTGAGCATCTCTCCATTGCAGAACCAATGCTCTGCAGATTAATCTTCATCAGTCAAAATGGAGCATGCACTTCTGAACAGGCTCCCAGTGGATCACTAAAGCATGGCTGTCCTTCACAAACAGGTTACAGGCGGAAAGACGTGGAGGGAGACACTGGCCTTCAGACATTTCACCTTCAGGATCTCTGGAACAATTATACTTTATCAAACATTGTGCGTTTAGGAAAGTTTAGGAGCTCTCACTAAATGAATGAGCTGAGCAAACTAAATAAAAATGGCATCAACCACCCAAAATTACAATGTTGTAAAAAGAGCAAGAATTTTGGCAAATCGTTTGGTAATGACTAGTGTGTGCTGTCAGTGAGCGGATACAGAACATTATTGAGTAGCTCAATATTCAGCTGCTCTTTATACTACAATAAACTGTTACTGGAGGCTTTGGGTTTATAGGGCTGTTGTGCTCAAATTAAACCTATAATAACACCACAGAGACACCACACAACTGAAAATGGCTCGACCAGAAAAGCATTTGAGTTGCTAAAGCAGCAAAACATTAATGTAAAATTGCAGTTATAAACAAATTAAAGATACTTGATACTGTAAGGTATTGCTAAACAAAAATGTGTCTGTCCAAGTTATTTAAATAAGAAAATTGTTTTCTGTTAAATGTAAGTGTTTATGCTTGCCTTGTGGTTTGGCTGACTTGTGTGCATTGGAAATTATGTCCTTGTGGTTTTTGTGTGGCTCAAGACATTTTGCAAAGCACTGTTAGGAAAATATTGTGTGTTGCAGGGTTTTATTACAGAGCACTACACAGTTAAGACTTTGTATCTATGTGTCTAGTCAAGCTGATTTAGGTTTTGTTCCTTTTTTTTCAGAAGTGTGATTGATCCCTGTTACTGCAGCAGAGATCCAGACACCTGTTTAAAGTGAAGTGTGCTGGGGTCTAATGAAGTGTGACTGACTGCAGTGTGCTGCCTGATTACTAATAGATGCCAAAGGTCATTCCACACTGGCACAGGTCACTAACACAATGAACAACAGAACTAAACACAATCATAATCACTGTGTTCAGCCAATGAGTTGATCTTATTCATAATGGCAGCACATATAAACTCTAAGACATGTATAATGCAGCAGAAAATGACTTTGACTCAACTCTGTAAAACAATGACATATTTAATTTCCAGTAAGAGCGAGTTCAAGGACTTGGCTTCTTCTCATTGGCGTGGCCTCCGTTCAGATGTGTATGCGTTTATTATGCGCTTGTGTATTTGTGCTTGTGGTTATTGTCAGGGTGTGAAGTCGTTTAGTGACTTGAAGTGTTGACTTTTATGTGACTTTAGTGTTCACTAGAGCCAGATATGCTCCAATCAAATGCAAAGGCTAATGTAAAGTGCCAAATGTACACCACTGTTTGTATAGATCTTGGTTAAAATGAACAGTTGGAGCTTAATCTAAATCCATATGGATATTTTGTAAATTACAAACCCCCTTAGAAAAAAACGCAGTATGAGGCCAACTGAGAATACTGTCCAAAAATCGACTGCTCTTATTTGGTTTTATTCATTTTGTGAGTGTTATTGCTTTTATTATTTTACTGTATTGTTCTGCGAAGCACTTTTGAAACTTTGTCTTTTTATTGTGATATAATAATGTGCTATATTAATAACTTATTTTATTTATTATTTAAAGGGAAGTGAAAATTAAAACAGAGTTAAAATGTCGACTGTTTAAAAGAGAGAAAAATCCACTTTTATTTCCACTGATACAAACACAACAACACACAACATGATAGGAAGACATAAATAAAACAATACAGATTCAGAGAAATCAAAGCATGTCTGTTCAGTGATCAGAAAGTTATGTTTCATAGTTTATTTTGTTGAGTTAATATACAATAGGAAGTGTTTTTAGGTGGTCTTTTATTGTTTTTCAGTGAACTGTTTGACTCCTCAAGTGGATGGTCAAAAATGGTTTGTGGGGAAGACCAGGAATAACACCTGGTGAATGCCATCACAAGCTACACTCATAAATATAACATCACATGATTATTTCAACTGTGTTTTAGTAGAAGACATACTAACATGGAAAAAGTATGTATATATACAGTATATATATATAAAAACTTCAACGGCACAGTCTGTACACTTTTACAAGGGCTTATTCTGATAATGTCTGTCGACTGACTTCCTGTGAGCATGCAAAACACTATCAACATTCACTTTTTTCAACATGCACAATCAATGACAAGCAATTACTATAAACAGACAACCTAGACCCTAGTTCAAAATTATATACTTATATTTGGACTATAACTTTAAAAAGAGTCTCAAATGATGTATGCTGTTTAGAAATAACACTTTTGTTTAGGAAAAAAGAAAAGGCCCTTTATGTTTGTTTTTTTCTGTGATAATTGTGGGAATCCCTCTTTTATTCCGCTACTACAAAGTACTTGTTTGAAAAAAGTACTTTGATATACACCACACAATTCCTTTACTCATAACGCCATTGGCTAAGTTGCATTAATAAACAGATATGTATCAATTAAATACATTAATAGACATCAAATGCAACTGATTTTCCATTTGCTGAGGTATCTCTTTTAAAATTTAAACTGTCTCTCTAAAGCTACATATTTTTTATTGACTCTATCAATGACATATTCAGTCTTAATAAACATCAGCAAATCAAAAACCACTTAAGACTGAGACACTAAACTTGTAGAATATGAGCAAAAAATGTCAGGTCCAAGTCTACATAAGAGGATAAAGTTTGCCAAATTCGATCTGATCCTTGTGAAATATAGTAGTCATGACATACTTTCAGTACCATTTTCTATTTTGTTTTCTTCTTCTACATAGCTTCCACTCTTGCATTTTTTTAACTCCGCTGAAGGAACAATTTTACTGCAAAGCTCTTGTTTTTGGACTCTTTTTGTCCATCTCTGACAAAAAGATTGACTTAATTTGAAATCATTTTCCAGATATGCTATAATCCATCACAGAAACTTGAGCCAAAACTGGTGGCGTGCAGTTCTATTGTAGTTTTAACGTGCTTCACAATCAAGACCTGAAGTGTATTTATGAAGAATACATAGTTATGAGCCACCAGGGAATCCAGATTACACTTTTTTATTTCTGTTCTATGCACAATCTCTCTCCCACAATCTCACTGTCAGTCTTCGTTTTTCCTCTGTTTATTACCACATTTCAACTTTTGTCCTCTTTGTTCACTGTTACGCTTGAAAGATTGACCCTTTTCAGACTGAATAGCCAAAAAAACCCAGATAATAGAATTACTAAATAAGAGACAATTACAGTGTGAATAATCCCGTCTACAGACCATTAAGCGATTTAAAACCAGTGTTTACAAAACCGGTCCATTACACTTTTGTTTCTTTTGCTGACACTTGTTCAGCTCATTTTCCGAAGCGTGGGAACAACAGTCACAGAGCACACTGGTTTATTCCATTTCTATTTAAAACTTTAAACCTCTCAGTGAAGGTTTCCATCTAAATGAGTGTTTTTAGCTTGTGTGCAGTTTTATTTGTGGTGGGTGTGTATCTATCTTTTAAATGAGGTTGCTTGTAAAAGAATCTATACACCAATGCTTGACCTTAATGTCTAAACAAAACTGGAGATAAGAGCGGAGCACCATATTTACATGGTTAGGATGCTAACACATAGGTTTTTTAACATATCTTTTTTCACCTATTGGCTCAGATAAAATGGGGTGTAATGGATTAACAAAGAGAACTCACAGGAACTTTTTTCCACTTGGAGTTTTTATTGTTTCTGGTGAGTTTGATAGGTCTATTTTCCTTTCTCTTTACAAGCCCGGAGCTTTTCCTTTAATCTGTTAAATGGGCAACAGTCAAACGGAGGTCAGAGCTTATGTGTTCAATTAACTCAATGTAACGGCAGCTTTTAACACCGCTTCACCAGAAACACTCAGTCGGCCTTGAGAGAGTTTCATAATGAAGAGCATGAAGCCATGACTGTACTGTGTGGAAAAAAAACAATTTAATACATAATGCAAGGCTTTTATGGCACGTTGGAACAAACATTCAGAAAAGTGGTGCACAGAAAAGTCTTTCTAGTAACTGCAGAATCAGATACAAAACATATTTTTAAGACTAAACATAAATGTGCACCCACTTGCCTCCTACATTTGGGAAATTTCACATCCAATTGATTCACCATAAAACAACTGCTACTTAAAGGAACTATTTTGTGCCTAAAGCTAGACGACATAAGGGCAAGCATTAGCTCTTAAAATATGTTTTGTAATGATCCATGTTTTAGGATTTAGTACATGTCTAATGACAATTGAATCTAATCTCTAATCTCCACCTCACAAGGTACAAGCAATTGCAAACCTGCAGGAGGATATTAAACTGAATGATGAATGGAAAAACCTGCAAAAACCCAAAATTAACATTTAGTGATTGATTTAAGCACCAACTTATCAGTAACAAGTTTTGCAGGGTGCAGTTATTTAGATGACAGTGGACCGCTTCATCTTGTGTTTATCGCAGCCACGGACGCTGATAGCGCTGCCAGGCTGTGTTCTCATTAGATGGACTGTACATTACGACTGAACTCATATCTGAAGAGTAAATCAAAACTAAATCCAAAGCCGCGCAGCTGTGCTCCATTTGTGCATTGTTGATAAGAAACCAACACATACTGGAGGCTGCCTGCGTTGTCTCAATAAAACATGTTTATTATGATCCTATTTTATCCCGTTATATTTTATAGCATATCTCTCTGGTTTCAAGATTCACCTTGCGTTTTAGTTGTTCTGGGAAAGACTAATGAAACAACCCCAATATACACAAGGTACATTTTGTAAAATTTTGTTGAATACAAATCAAATGGAAAAGCATTAACTGTTGTATGTTTCTAATAGTGTTCAATGGCCTTAAACAGACATTCCTTGCATTTGCATTTTTAAAATTTCCTTTTTAAAGCTCAATAAAACCTAAAGGATGTGAATGTTTTTCTGTTTTTGTAGTAGAAGCATATTATTTTTTATTATTTGAACAAAAAATCTTGCCTGAATTGAATTTTGTTTTTGAGTTTCCTGAACCAAGTCATTATCTGGCCTGTGGGATTAGTTTATAGAGGACAGCATGTCTCTGCAGGGCTTTTGTAGGTGGAACATCAATAATCAGCGTTTGCCTCATTTTTAAACAAAAGCTCAGGAAACAGAAAACTTGCAGTGTAAAAAAAAAGGACTTTTGTGTTTTTCAAGGAATATTATCCAAGTTTTTCAACTCAAATCTATAAATCAATCAGAGTGAATGTATTGAGAGAATGTTTGTGTAGTCGTTTTCATAACGCGTCTTTTGTAATTTGACATAACTTAAGTCACTAAGTCACTTCAGTCTTTTTGAAGTTTTGTGTCCTTTTATGCTAGATACAGAGTGGGCCCCGAGAGTGGACCTCAAAGATGTACATTTTAACAGATCTCTAGGTACATCTCTCAAAAAGTCTCTGTAGGTCTTGAGCCTTCGTCCAGTCCTGTCTTACTGGCTTTGTTTGCTCAGATCCCTCGGCGTCCTGTTGCGTTCGCTGGAGCTCCTGCTGCGGACTTTCCTGGCGCTCTCTTGTGCTTGCCGATATTTCTCTAACATGCTCTTGTGCTTCCTCCTCAGCTTGTCGTTGCACCACATCCTCTCGCAGTACTCCTCCACATGCGGCAGGTTGGACGGCCCGATCAGCTGCATGATGTCTTTGAACCACGTACGGGACTGGCCGATCTGCCCGGACGAGCCCCCTCGGCTGTAGGTGTTACAGGGCGTCCACGGTCTGAATCCTAACCCAGTGCGGTCTTTGAAGTCGGAGTGGCTGTCGCGGTGCATCAGCTCGTCCACACTGTCGCTCTGAAGGACCTCCAGGTTCAGTCGGGCCAGGGTCTGAGTGAAGCCGTGCTCCCGGGAACGACAGATGTACAGGCCTTCGTCCTGACGGAAGAGGCGACGAAACAGGAGACCCTGCTCTGTGGCCATCACACGGTCGTCCAACTTGACCTTGAACCAGAAGGGTAAAGTAGGCTTAGCATAGTGCTGGATCCAAGTAACAACAACAATAGCATCATTTATTCATCTTTTCTAAAGAGTTGAAATAAGTGGCTCCAAGGAATTCTACAGCATAGATAATTAATCTGAATAACATTTGCAAATGGTTTGTAACAGAGATTTTGAATTAGTGCCACATGAGGTAGTTATAAACTGTTGGTGTATTACTTCTTATCTGCACTGCTCTGTAAGATATTAAGAAAATAGTGTTTTAATAGTTTAACTTGAACAAATTTACAACACAGGGCTTTTTAACATTTCCCAAGAGGCCAATGGTATTTCAGTGTTGAAATGATTCAAATATTAAAGCATTAATCATTCTTTTAAGGTGTCCCTTATCTAAGAAACATTAACAAGCAATAAAGATTGTGCTTCGAGTAGCACATGAGAGTTTAGACTTAAAGTTTAGCATGTCTGAGCAGCACACAACATTTAAACCATGAAATTTAAACTCTAGAAATCTAGATTTCCTTGAATGGCAAACTAAAATAAATAAATAAAAGACTTCAAAAGAAACAAAAACATTGATGCAGCTCTCAAAAGCCAACCGATCCCACCATCACGTTTTAGCGATTTGCTTAAGCATAATGACTCCAATAATATTATCAGCTTTTGTCCATTTGTCCAAAATAAGTTCTGCTGATGACTAGCTACTGATGCTAGTGCAGCTGTATCTAAATTATTTATGTTGAAATGAAAGTGAACAAGAGCCATTTTTACTGGCTTTGGTTGCAGCCTGAGTCTGTACTATGTTACCCCGACTATGTTTTTTTTACCGCAGTCCCAGTTCTTTCATTGCCCCACTTCCCTAACTCCTCACGCTTCAGGCTCCCACATTTCATTTCAACATTTAAAGTGTTCCCTTCTGCTTTTATCGAGCTGCCACCTCAAATCTTTCTGACATTCTTCTGCTTCTTTAATCACACTTCTGTGCCTGCACAAACATGGCCAACTTTTCCTCGGAGTGGCAGGAGAGACGTTTATTTGCAGGGAAACAGAGAGGGGCGGTAATGCTTTAATACGCCCAATAAAGCCTGGACAAACATAACCTCAAACGGATGACAAATGGCTGAGGGTGTGGGCAACAGAGCGACTCCATTTTCTAAAATAGGGCTTTGTAAAGTCTCACATGGAGGAAGAGTGAAGGGACAATTTAAATGTCAGTGGGATGTGGTTAAAGGTTTGCAAAGAAGTTACTGTTTATTCAAGAGAAAAAAGACGTTTTCCCTTCACCTTTGAAATATAATGTCTTAATTTCAACCATATGTCAGATGGTTGTCAAATGTGTCAGCCACGTGCCAAATTCACACATAAATCTCACTGAAAAGCAGTTCTTTAAGGCCACTGTTTGCCAGACGGTGCATTCTTTCTCTCATCAGGGAGTCTGTGGCACACTCTACCAGCCTTTTTCTTCTTTAACAGAGGTATATTTACTGTGGCGTTATGGTCTGGCTCACCTCTTCTTTGCGGTCGTCGCGTTGGATGAGCCAAGTGACGGAGGCCTGTGGAGAGCGGGGCACACACTCCAGGAAAGTGCTGTTGTTCTCCGTCCCGTAAACCACACGGTCCTCGGACAGATCGAGGTCTTCTGGTTTCAAAAAAAAAAAAAAGATATATAATATTAAATGCAAGACATTCAGGTAGACAGTAAAGTAAATGCACTAAATAAAATTTAACTGTTTTTGTTTTGAAAGGGTTATTGGCTATGAACCAAAAGATGTATATATGTACTAAAAATATTTATTATTGAAAAACCCTGCAAAAAATCATCACAAATACACAATATTAAACATTACATAACATTACATTGTGAGTACCTACGGCAGCCCTGAAGAGACATGCTATTGTCTATAAACAATTTGTTAAAAAAAGGTCAACTAGTGAGTTTGCTATAGAAATTTAAAAACAAGAAATGAGTTATTTTGACACAATTAAAAAGTATTGACACCATTGTTTTTGCCCTTTATGTTCCATTTAGTTAAAAATGTACACTATAGATATTTTACACAATAAACTGTACAGTATAACCCTTTTATTTTGCATTTGTGAATGTATAACCTTTCATTTTGGGTCTCTATTACAACGCTTTTGTGGGACTGTTGTGACCTGTTTAACAGCTCTTTAAAGACTAAATGCTTTGAAGTATTGATCCTCGGAGTTCAGGAGACCATTTTAGTCTGAATTGAAAAAAACTCTGAGTGTTTTAGTTTAACAAAGACTCTTTGTAAAAGGTGAGTGTCAAGTGTTTGATGGAGAGACCTCTCGGCGCTGATGGCCCGTACCTGAACTCAGGTGAGCAAACACACATTTAACTCAAGCACGACCACTTGACAGCGTCACTACTCTCTTCCTGAACTCTATTCATACTTAACGCCACCTTTTCCTGATCTTGATCATTTTTGTCCTTGTGTTTGTTTAAGATGAACTTTTCACACTTGCCAACATTCATTTTTCTCTTTCCGTCATAGATTCCTTAAACGTATTGATTCTAAGAAGGAACTATAGAATTGGTCAGATTTGCATTTATTTATGTCTGATTAAATAGAAATAATTGTGTCAAATTTGAAAACTGAACCAGACCAAAGAATTTGTAACACACGTTTGTACTGTCTGAAGTCACAATGCTTCACTTTTAAAAAGGACAGTTGTTGCTTGGTCTTTGTTCATACTGAAAGTTCTTGGGTCAGATTTGTTTTTTCTTCACATTTCTTGTGCACAATCCAATTCTGATTCAACATGATTTTTTTATCAGGTGATTGAGGCCAGATGGATTGGCTGAGAACACTCTTTGCAACAGATTTATTTAGCATTTTTAAATATCACACAGACATTTTACATACAAACTTTTTAACTACTACAGTCAGTATTCAATTTGAGAGAAATTGATTAAATGTATATGTTCTTTAAAATATATGCAATATATGCTGTTGAACATAGTTTTGTAAACAGTCCAGTGAGTTCCCATTTACCCACTGACTTTTGACAGATGACTCACACACATCCAAACGGAGGAAAATGTCAGTGTTTTACAGCTGCTTTCAAACACAATTTGTATTTGTTCAATAACAGTACACAGACCAAACAGAGAGCACTCAGAAGCTAAACAGTTTACAGGTAACCAACACTCTTCACAGGATCATCTACTGCAGGAACACACTCAAGAAAAAATAAAACTTAATTAGCTTTAATTAACTTCAGAAATGCTACAACGTACCGCTCATGTTCTGGTCGACACACTGCAGGACGGGGTTACCGTAGAGGATGTCCTGTCTGCGGTAGCGCCGTTTGCTGTTGAGGATGAAGCGAGCGCAGGACGACCCGTCCCAGGCGCAGTAGGGGTCTCTGGCCAAACAGCACTCGGCGCAGGCTTTACCGTACGTCTCACAGCGGTGCAGTTTCACCTGCACCACGCCGACAGCAGAGCCCACGAACACGGCTTGCTGTTCAGGAAAAGAGAACAACTTTAGAGGAAATAAACGTCAAAGTAAAAAATAGATTAGAAATTATTTTAGCCAAAAGACATGCATGTTATAGGTAAACCATTTCCAGGATGTAACCTCAAAAAAAATAAATGAATGAATGATTAAACAACTCACCCTTTTGACAGATATGTCCATTGAGGTTATGGGAGTGGGGACCTGCAAAAGACGTTTTGGGCTTTTAGAATTTCAGATTACTTAATGCACCCTAAAGAAAAATGCAAACAATATTTAGATGGATCTTTGCGTTTAATTTAGAAAGTATATAAAATGTATGCAGTACTCTATGGAAACACTTCAAAAGGAACATCTAACCTGGGACTTTTTTGAGTCAATATTCATCATAAAACAAATGAAGTTGACTGTTTTTTATGCCAACAGTGATTTTCAGTATTGCAATGAAACATTTAGGTTTTGCATTTAGGTGAACAGGACTCTACTAACTAACAAAAATAATAAAATCTTTCTTTGATTCTCTTCTATTATTTCATATGAATTATGAAATGATTTACTTTGAAAACCTGCAGTTCCTCCAGCGTGATCTCCTCCGTCTCCAGGCTGTTTCCACTGTGCAGCGCAATGACTTTCAAAACAGTACCGACATCTGCAACACAAGCACAGAGACATTTGTTTAAAGGTACATTACAAACATTCTGTCTTACACTAAATAGTCAAAACGTTCACTAGCCTATAATCAGCTCATACTAACACTTTGTGATTGTGTCGATGTAGGAAAAACAGACCATTAAAGTTCTATTTAACACACGCTCATTACAAACAGAGCACTGCTTTGGGAGAAGAACAATCATATTTTTAGTCTAATTTTTTTAGAGTGAACTAATGATCTGAGTTTTATGGACAATAGCATGATCCTACGGGGCTTCTGTAGTGTGTGGGATTCATATGTATCCAGAGCAATATTGTTAATTTCTCATTTCTTTCCGGGTTTTATTGTCCTTGTTTTAAAATCCCTAAATGGGACCTGAGTACTGTGTTCATGACATTCATTTGTTCTGTACCGGTGCCGATGAACATGACGTCGTACTGCCCGTCCTCTGCCTCG